>JAHXMU010000439.1:321467-378556 GCA_019455685.1 Philornis downsi
ATACTTTATCCACATGTATGAGCTATGTACCGACATCGACGTAGTCAAGTGCATCAAAATATAGCGATTGCCGAATGCCCCGGCGCAAAATGTTTTAGACAATGACCTCAACGGGCTATGCAGGAGAGAGCAACCGAAACTGCACTAAAAAGACATGACTATTTGCGACCCGTTTTAAGGCTTTCAAGAGGTTGTAAAAAGTCCGGTAGATCTGAAATGTCTTACATATCACCGCATTCTAATGATGAGATCTACGCTCTCAAAAGTTGGAAATGAGGCATTGGTTGAGTCATATTGAGCGGATGAATTCAAATGCTCCGACGCAAAAAGTTTTAGACAATGAATTCGATGGGCTATGCAGGAGAGAGCGACCAAAACTGCACTGAAAAGACATGACTTTCTTGCGAGCCTTTCTATGGCTTTCAGGGCGATTGCAAAAAGTCCCGTAGATCTGAAATGTCTTACATATCACCGCATTCTAATTATGAGATCTACGCTCTCAAAAGTTGGAAATGAAGCATTGGTTGAGTCATATTGAGCGGATGAATTCAAATGCTCCGACGCAAAAAGTTTTAAACAATGAATTCGATGGGCTATGCAGGAGAGAGCGACCAAAACTGCGAACAAAACCAAAACTTTCAGGGCGGTTGTAAAAAATCCGGTAGACCTGAAACGTCGTACATATCACCGCATTCCAAAGATGACATTTTTGCTCTCAAAATTTAGGAAAAAAGGCTGATTGCAGGGCATTTGAAAAACAATATTTTACAAAAACTACGGCGATGAGACCAAAAGTTTAAACACGATGTATGAGTTATACAAAAAGATCTTCTCAAATATATATATAGATATATACATACTAATATATGTATATATATATTATATATTTACTGATACATAAGATAATATATACATATATATATATATATTTCTTGTGACAAATAGGAGGATAAACAAAGTCCAAGAAATATTTTGTAGGCTTTGCTAAAGCAATTCCCTGTCAACAAGCAGAGCTAGAAGTTGCGAGATTTTTCCACCACAAATTTGTTATCTTTGATTTGCGCTACTTCAACCTGTTTTATAGCAGTGTATCGCAAGGTTATTGGTAACTTTAACTCCAAACTCAATAATGACTTCTGCGGCCTTCTGAATACCCTACACTTTCGTCGCGCAAAACCTTATTGTGACTACAAGAAGAACTAAGTTAAGTTAAGGAACTAATTCATCGCTGTAGGCATCAACTGCATTTCAGCCCACAGCACTCATCAAAATCAGTTTATCTTTTCTTATTAAAAATGAATGTATTCTCAAAATTTATTTGAATATTCCTGTGTGAATTTTATACTTTTTTACATAGTACATTTTTATAATGTACTATTTCAGGCTGCTGTAGAATAGACTTGATATCATATCTTACATATTCGGGCTTAATTGTGGATCTAAGACTTCGTTCGCTTTATGCCTTTTCTTTTCGCTCTATGTTTGGGACCAATTTCAAGCCAACTTAATTTTAAGGCTAAAGTTTAAACCCCAAAAACAACATAAGATTTGATTTGTTCTATTTAAAAATATATCTTTTTAAAAAAAAACTTTCAGAAACTAAACTACATTTTCATTGTTAAAGGCTTTAAAAAATTAAATGAAGTTTACTCCAGACATTCTTGGAGCTAGAACCAGCACAGTTGAAGTTAATGTACTTTGGAAATACGAATATTTTTCTTGATCAGAAAGTTTAGTTTCAAGATCTGATTTGCTGTTCAAAATAACTCTCGAAAATAATTCTATATTGTATTTTGCAGCCATATCAGTGGTAAATATGGCTATCCAAAGCGAGTAAAAATGAACATTTTTCCCAACTTTTTGTCGTGATATCACGAAAAATAACCACAAAGTGGAAAAACTGTTTCTATTTTAAAGATTATAATCACAATAATTAGTTAACACAATAGCGAAACCAAATCGTTGAATAAACTTATGTTGCTTATGTTGCTGTTATCGATTGTGATCTTGGAAAATTATAAGCAAATCATTTTAATTATGTACGAGTATATTTTAAAAATTTGTCCAAAACCCGTGTGCAGTTGTTAGACAACAAAATAGTTATTTACGTTATCGGGTTTCCCTGTTCTAGGTGACCCAATAGCAAATGAATGATACATTGAAATGCAGACAATCGTTCACTTTTAACGATTTTTCTCCACTTTCAATAAATCTGTCAATATGTATACAAATATATAAGTTTAAATGAGCCATAAAACATTTATAGTTCGTGAGATATAACACAATTTTAAGAGACTGCGTTTCTCTAAGAGTCTCATTAGTAAATACTTGAGACTGCACTTAAAATAAGAACAAAATATTTATTATACCGTACGCGATTTTAGCTGTCATATAAAAATATTCATGAAATCATCATTGGATAATTAAAAGCAAAAACATGAAATTTTATATGGCTTTCACAGTGCTAACGTTTTTATTAGCATTTCATTTATAAACTTTTACATTTATTTATATAACACGTAGTATACATTTAAAAGAGTTTATGAGGTCGATTTCGAGAATAGTTATTACCAAATTGTAGTTAAAAGGCTTTAATCGATACATTGAAAGCAACAAAATATCAAAACAACATGCACATAAAGAAGAAATGCTCAGATCAAAATGTCTTTTTAAACTACGTGTTCAATGGCGTTGTTTGGAAATGAAATGATTTAGTCTAATCATCAGTTATTTCATACAAAACTATTATTCACTTACTTACTGGTTATATGACGACTACAATATAAATTATGATCTATTATTTGTCCTTTGGTGTTTTCCCCCTTCTTCTCCAATTCATTGCGACAAATTTTAGTAGCGCCTAAGAAACCAAGTCCTTCCAAGTTGGAGTTTTCTTCTGCCAAAATGTGAATATCAGGTCGGTTGGCGATCTACCTAACATAAATGTTCATTAATGCTGGACAGGGTAAAAGATTGATCCTGTGGTAGTTGATACACACAGATGGCCCATCGCTCTTAACATAAAATATAACATACTTACACCTCAAACAATAGAAAAGCAAATTTCATGTAAATGTTGTCCGTGGCTCCGTCTCAAAATATCGATTCGGAAGGTCCAATTTTTCTTCACTTTTTCGAGCATTTCGGCCTGTATTCCACGAATAACGCGTATTATGTTATCCTGTAAGGCTTCAATAGTGTTCGGCTTGTCCACATAGACTAACGACTTGACATAATCCCACAAGAAATAATCAAGAGGCGTTAAATCGCAAGATCTTGGGGGCCAACTCACAGAGCCAACATGCAGTGTGGCATGTTGCACCGTCCTGATGAAACCACATGTCAATCAAGTTCAACTCAGTCAATTGGGCCAAAAAAAAATTCCTTGTGGTTGGGTAACACATGCCCAATCGCTGAGAACGGAGACGAATTGACATTTCACGATCGCCATTAACACTGGTCGCTACGGCTGCAATATTTTCTTCGGTAGGCACTCTACGCATGCGAGCCGATGGTTTTATGTCCAACAAAGTAAATTTGGTGCGAAATTTGGAGATAACAGCTCGATTATGACGACCATAAAATGGTCGTATCAAATGTGCATCGTTTGACAGAGCACGAATTTTGATAATAAATTTCAACGATTTGCAATCATTGCTCGTTTATTACTTTTTCCATGATGAAATGGCAAAGTATACTGTACGCTTTTCACTTTGACAGATGACGTTAGAACTCCATTACCAAGCAGTGTTGCCAACCTGAACAACTTAAATCTTAAAAAATCACCCCATATTTGTTCGTCTGACTAGCAACTTTTGAAAGTATTCTCCTGCTCACATCTCTGACCAGATTCCCTTCATTGCCGTAAGCGAAGGAATCCTCATAACCATAACATTTCCTCTTTAACTTTTTGGAAGAAAATTTAGGTTTTACTTCTTTCTCTGTCAGTGTCTACGTCTTACCGTCAATCATTATTCTTATATCTACTACATTATAAGCATGTCTTTTGTCTATTACCACGTCATTATTCAGATTTATCATGTTTTGATCAAATTTCCTTTTGTATATTTTTGTATGGGAATTTGGTAACATTTACTACCAAATTCCTCGTCGAGGCAGACGTAACCAGTCTATAGCGATTACCGTAAATGTTGCTATTCAAACTGAATATAGCGTCTCTTGAGCAGAAGAAATCTTTCCTTCCTATTTTGACATTCAAATTTTGCTGAATAATTTAAATGATACGACCAGCAGTATGCATCTTCTAGGCACTCACGAAATATATCATCGTCATTCTTTTTGCGTGACTCAGCCCAATGCGATAAATTTTTGTCCTTAATATAGTTTGCAGCCATCTGATCTTTTATAGGGTTAAGTCGTAAAGATGTCTAAGCTTTTGTTTAAACTACAAATCCAAACGCAATTTCATGTCTTTCTGCATAGAAGCTGTAGAATATGTGACGATCTTTGCATCGTATTCATTCCAATTTAGTTCAATGCATCTCCTGGATAGCGATGATGTCAGAAATATTCTTAGATAACACCGAAGGGAACTGTTATGCATATATCGCTTAAAATAAAAGACTTAAGAAACAAACTCCATATGAAGAAAGCTTATTGTCGTTAATAATTTATATTTTCAAAATTTGTATTAAAAGTGTCGAATGCACCATTTACGAAAAAAATGGACCAAAAAGAATTATAATTATTTAAATAGTGCTGTTTGTGCAATTTTGGTCCAAATTGTGCCGAAAAAAGACCGATTTTTGATACTCTTGGTTTTCAAATGAAATGTAATCAATACACTGGTTGCAACAAAAAATTAAAGAGAATCCATATCTGATAAATCTTACAAATTTATTTAACAGCAAAAAACTGGCCAACGAAGGGGTTTGTAAATTATCTGTTGGCATTAAAATTTGTACGAGTATTCTCAATTTTGTTTTGAAATTGTATTTTTGCTAGACACAATTTATAGGTTTTGTAATTTGATTTTATATAGCTGAACAGCTCTTTTGTAGAAACATAATTTAATAAACCGAGAAATCGATTGCCATACTAAGTAATTAAGAAATGTGTTTTGTAATTTTTAACGAAACGAAATCACAATGTTTAATTTAGCTGACACTCTGCGCTAAGCGTAAAATTCACTTATACTTACTTCCATCATAAAGAATTCTTTAGTTGTACTGCCTATTTTTCTCTATAAATATCAACTGGCCTGTCGAGATAAATCTCGATAAAGTGGAGGTTTGACCACATAAGACAGTAGAATTCATGTGCTATGACTATTTCTTTTTTAAAATGCATGCATTTTTATTTCTCTAAACTACCTGTTCTTAGGCAAATTTTTAAGCAATTAATATTTATTCTCTTATCTAACTCTATGCATTTCTGTTTACTATTTTGCAGCTATATTACACCAGCAAACGCTCCCCAAAGTGCTGTCGCTACCACTACTAGTCTGCTATATCCTACCACAACTGGTCAAGTATATCGTATACATCCGTCTGCCACCGTAAATGCCGTACCAAATGCCCAAACAACCGATGTTACGGATAGCTCGGAAGGCTCCACCTCAAATGGTTTCTCCCAACGTCTAAGGGAATTGGCCGCCTCTGCAGGTTTGCTGTCACTGAAACCAAGAACACCCTTAAAACCAGTCATAAAAACACGTGGATCACCAGGACCAGAATTTCCGAAGAAAGTCACGTTTAGTGCCTTTGCCACCGTACAAGTGGTGTGATGGGATTTGTGGTACACAGGGGAGAATCATCTAATTAATATCTGTTCATTTTCGGCAAATTGTACTTCAAAGAGTACGAGTTTAAAGGTTTCTCATTACGGTAACATTAGACACAGTTAAAAAAAAATATATCTAATTAAAAATTACATGTATTGTGTTTTGCAGGTGGTACCACTGGCCAAATGTTTTTCTCGAATGCTGTTCAACTGCTGCTGATTGTTGCTATGTTTGTAGTCTCTTTATTATATTTTATTTGTATTGCTATATAGACGTTTTTTTTTGTAAATCAAATTAAAAATTTTGTTGAATTTTATTTAGAATATTGTTAATGTCCTTTAAGGTTATCACCTAAATAGGAACGTAACGCAAACAAAGACCTCTGAGGGACCATTGACAAGTAATCAGGCGCGATCAAGCAATGAAAATCAATTTGAAATAGCAATGGACCCAATTAAAAACAACTTTGCAATTGCTCTGCCAATTTGCTTTTGCGTTATTGTCCTATTCAGACGATAACCTAACGACAAATGAGATATGATGTGATCTAACATAAAACAAAAGTAACAAATAAAAGCGTTAAACCGTAATTGTGCCATGGTTTATGTGGCCTAAATTTAAAATTTGTAAACTTAAACAGCTTAAGCTTAATAAAAAAAAAAACAATCTTCTGCTATATAGAGAAATACGGAAATGCAGCCAAAAAAGGTTTTTTTCAATTGTCTAAAGCATTATATCATTTATTTTATTTACAACCTAACAATTCTATGTCAATATTCTAATTGTAAACAAAGCTAACTATTTAGCTCTTTATTTTTAGTGAAATTCTTCTTCAGACAATCAATACAATTGAAATTATGAAACTTCATGGAATTTGTGGAATATGGAATCATATAATTTGAATTGCATTGTGAACGTCATATATCAAATAATTGTTAGATTATCTTTAATGTATCTATGTAAAAAAAATGTCTTCATTGTTTTATATTTACATTGTATCGAAAGTCTATAGCATTCAATGTAATGCGATCATTGACTTTCAGAATCAGCTCTAAAAGTTTCCTAGAATATTTGTAATCGATCATTACAAATTGTCTCACTTTCAATACTGTATAAATCTGATTTCCGGCTTTCATTAATCGCAATAATTGTACAGTATTTTTTATCACTTTCTCTCCCTCTCTCTCTCTCTCTCTCTCTCATCGCTGTTAAATTGTATTTCATTGCATTAATTTATAAGCTGTAAATTATTGAAAATGATTAACAAAATTTCAGCTATTTACTATTCATGTCTGTATGTATTATAATGAAGGCCTAATACTAAAAAAATATTGTATAAGCTGGAAAATTAAATTGAGTCGTAAGGTGATTAATGTCCGTTTAATATAATATATACATGAAAATGCTAAATTATCACGGTTAGTTCCGCATTATCGGGGAAGAATATGTATTTCATAGGACAACATTGAATAAAGCCTAGTTCACATTGTAAACAAAAGCACGGGTTTCGAGATTTCTTTACTTGGACCATATCTTGTTCATATAAATTGCAATAATTTTGACGAATGAAGTCTGTAAAATTAAGACCATAAAAGGCTGCGCCTGTACTGTTGAATTTTCTGAATTATGTTCCCGCAAAATATCTGAATATTTTAACAAAATCAAGTACGCGAAATCAAATGGTGTATCTGAACCTTGAAGGCTGATATTGACCTCTAATGGAATTCCTTTTCCCCTACTAAATACTCGTACATGCAATTTCTATAAAATTAAAGGCGTTTGCATAACTTTCCATAACATCAAACGGAGTGCGTAAATGAAAATGTTGACATTTGAAGCTAATCCAGAGTTGTTTGAAATAAACATTAAACGGAACAAAATGCGCTGGTAATAGTTTGAACAGGAATTTTGATGGATAGTGTAGTGATGTCAGAAATATTCTTAGATAACACCGAAGGGAACTGTTATGCATATATCGCTCAAAATAAAAGACTTACGAAACAAACTCCATATGAAGAAAGCTTATTGTCGTTAATAATTTATATTTTCAAAATTTGTATTAAAAGTGTCGAATGCACCATTTACGAAAAAAATGGACCAAAAAGAATTATAATTATTTAAATAGTGCTGTTTGTGCAATTTTGGTCCAAATTGTGCCAAAAAAAGACCGATTTTTGATAACAACATTTTGTTAACAAAATCAAGTACGCGAAATCAAATGGTGTATCTGAACCTTGAAGGCTGATATTGATCTCTAATGGAATTCCTTTTCCCCTACTAAATACTCGTACATGCAATTTCTATAAAATTAAAGGCGTTTGCATAACTTTCCATAACATCAAACGGAGTGCGTAAATGAAAATGTTGACATTTGGAGCTAATCCAGAGTTGTTTGAAATAAACATTAAAAAATTATGATTCAAACGGAACAAAATGCGCTGGTAATAGTTTGAACAGGAATTTTGATAGATAGTGTATTACCTGTCAAATTTGATTAAACGGGAATGCCAAGACAACAAAATGTACATTAAAAATTGCATTAAAATGCATTAAAACAGGGTGGCGCACCAATTGTGCTACAATAAGAAATTCAAAAAAATGTTTTTTTGTCAATGTATTTCATTTATATTTTGTTTAAATGTATAGAAAATTCTGTTTTACATATATATAACTAATTTGTTTTGAAGATGATAGAGCATAAATGATCAAAAAATGTTTTTCTCCTGGCCTAAAAGGTTTTAATAGACTGCTTCAATTCAGTCAAATTTCTTGGTTCCTTGTTTGGCATAACCTCAAAAAAAAAATCCAATGGAGATTGGAGTTTCTCGATATTAATTTGTTTGGGAATTTTCGTTAGAGCTCTGACTAGTTCTGACCTCTTACCCTATTCTATGCACTTATTTTTCCGTATGGAGAAAAGGGGAAAAATTCACCAAGAGGTATTAAGTTTGATATCAATATCAGCCTTCAATTTGAAGCTCCTCAGAAGCTGATTTTCTACACATTATATAAGATACAAAATTACTTATTTTTACTGTCAATAGCATATTGAGCACAAAGCATATAATTCGAAATTTAGCATCTAAATTAAATATTTGGTATGTTCTTTAAAAAAAATAGGTACCAGAAAATCATCAAAGTCCGTTTAAAGGAATTACCAAAATTCTGCTCTATTTTTACGCGAAGTTTGAGCGCAATCTGACATTCAATTCAATTACAGTGCTCAATTTTGTAAATTCATCTCAAGTGAGTTTTGCGATTTTTACAATGAAAGCAAATATGGAACAAAGAATTTTTTATTGCAAATGGAATCTTGATGAAAATATTATATTAATATATATGCAAAAGCACTCAAACAGTCGTTTTAGAGGGTTTTCCTCGCTCTTGTCGGCCATCAACAACTTCAATTGAAGTTAACGTCGATAGAGTGGAGGAATCGTTTGCTGCTACTTAATTTTAAGAGAAATAGCTACTGAACTTTCAATTTATACAATTTTATACATCGCGTTGCTGCCTAACTTATTCAGAAGGGCTTAAATTTTCTTCTGATTCTACATCCATAAACGCTTAACATGGTTAACATGAAAACCACTCAACACACTTCGGATGGGCGGCTTCCAGTTGAGCTGCACTCCAAAAAGTATATCAAATTCGATCCAAAGGTCGATTGATTTCTACGATTATCGCAATGTTGTGCACTCGCAATTCCAGCCAGAAGATCAAACAGTAAATAAAGACAGTTATCCAGATGTTATGCGACGTTTGAGAGATCAAATCTGTCGAAAAAGTTCATATTTCTAGAAAAAAAATGCATTACGACAACATATCTTCTCACAAGGCTATCATTGTATACAAATTTTTGACCTGATACGTTTTCAGTTGACTTGTTTTTCTTACCAATATCCAAATTTCTAATTCAAAGCACTCATTTTCTGACTATAGCAGATATATAAGGGCGATTATCCGAAAAATGCGTTTAAAAAAATTTTAATGATTCGAGTATTTGTTGCGATGAAAATATTATATGCAAAGGGCTCACTTCGTAGGCAATACAATAAATTTGCAAGAATAATATATATTTTGTGTATTTAAAATTGGACGATTTAAATAATATAATTTCTGGGCACTATTTGGTATCCATGTAAACCGTTCACGCAATACAAACAAATATATTTCATTTCTTATGAGGTCAAAAAATCTCAAAATAGTTCTTATTTATAAGTAATATGGAATGGTGCAAGTCAAGAGACCGCGATAAAAGAATTTATTTAATGCACCAACTGGTTTTTCGGATACATTTTTGGGATGTAACCTCGAAAAAAATAATTCGTCATCAATTCGAAACCCGCATCTAACTTAGTTTATACAGTGTTTAAAATTCAAATTTCCACAAAAACGAAGTTTCACAGTCCAGTCTGTCAAAACACAAAACACAACAATATCTGAAAAAATCTGACAACTTTGACAGAGACCACGAAATGTTCAGAAAACTGTCATATCATTTGGCTTATTGGCATTTCCCTCATCATAAGAAGTAATCATATTTTTCACACTGGTTTGTGGCACTGCAGAATTTTAGATTTCCCAATCTAGATTTTCACAAAACATCAAATATTCTGAAAAGAGTAATGGTGTTCTATGCGAAGAGCGAATGCTAGAAATTGAGTCTGAAATAGAGAGCGTGAATACTAGAAATACAGTAGTTTAGCGTCCAGCATAAGGAAATACAAAAAAAGCTAAAACGTTATTACATAACGCGACACCACAATTCTCGTTAAATGCTGTATATGCTAAAATGTATGGATAGGAAATTATCCTTTGATAAAAATTATCACAAATTGAAAATAGTCATTATCTAATTTAAGCATTTATAAATATTTAAGCTGTTGTATGATTTGTAATTAATATATATATGTATGTATTATTATGTATGTATAACGATTTACTGTATTGTAATATTGATTGTGTTCTTGTAAATATTCCATCAAAGTGTAAACAACTTCATAAATAAAGAAGAAAAATAAAAACTTATTTTAACCTAACTTAAAAATTGCTTAAAGTTATTGCTTGTGTTTTATGCAAAATCAATCAGTAGTATTCAATTTATCCACAGCGAACGGGCAGGCATGGGAATTCTATGTCTATATTACATGGTTGCCGTTCACCGTCGCCGAGTGGAAGGGATTTGGAGTTTTTCTCCATGTCCCACGGGTGAAGATACTGCATCCTTGCAATGTAGTACCGACCACTCCACCTACCTGGGGTCTCCGCACCCATAGGTATGTCCAAATTTCCAGGCCCCGCCTGATCATTTGGTGTTGGACCCATACTGGGAGCATCACGCCGGTTGTTGGTTGAAACCGAAGTCGCTGGTAGAGTCTTTGTGCTCGATTGTAGAGACGCATTGCAACCAGGTGCTACAGACCAACAGGGCAGTAGGGATTGTAAGATAGGCCTCACCTCCGCCAATCGGGATTATATTTCATACTAGCATAATCAATTTTTTACCTTCTGGCTAGAATAAAGGGCCGATAGTTGCGAAAGCTTGCTTCCAAAAATTGTCGGCTCCTATTCCTTGATATTCCAAGTTAACTTGGCTATCTCAGAGGGTCGCTCGCATTGTAATATGCCCAGTGTAATTAGTACATCGTTGGTAAGGCCTTCAGTGCGAGACTCACGTTAAACCCCCGTTAATTGACTACATATTTGACCTAAACTGGATCATTCTAACTATGCTAAGTGAAGCCTTCAATGTCATGCAAAAATAATTAATTTATTTTTACTACACCACAATTGTATTACAATATATTTGCAAAATTGTGACAATGTGACTGTTTTGTGTTGCAGTCTGAATAGACAAACTCTCTTAGACTGTATAGTCATTGTGATACCATGGAAACTAGAGATATGGATATCCTTAATTTCCCCCAATGAAACCATCCTGGGCCTTGAGCTCTTAAGTCGGACAATATCTATATCGTTTAGATCTCCTAGATCCCTAAAGAAATAAGAGCCCAGTGCTGATCCCCACCTGTTCGTCAGCGCGTGGCAATTGCAGAGATGTTCTATGGACTCCATCCCTACAGCTCCTGCAGAAGTCACTAGTTGCAACGTTTAGACAGTGTCCCTTCAGACGGATACTTGATAGCGGGCCTTGATAGCGACAGCAGTGTGTGTGAACGCTTCAGATCTAGGTGAGGCACCCACTTCTATATCGTAGTAGGAGCTTGCAAGTGACTAGAGGCATACCCACAGACTTCAACTCGGCTGGAGTCTCTAAGGTTGTCTCTAGTCTTGCCAGCTCGTCTGCTCTGCAGTTCTCTGGTATGTCCGGCTCCCCCACAAGGTGAATGTTAAACTGCTGAGCCATCTCGTTAAGAGATTTGGAGCATTTCAGGGCTGATGTTTAGTCAGGAAGGCAGAATCCAGAAATTTAATAGCATCTTGACTGTCAGAGTATATGTTAAATCCCACTGGGGTGAGGACGTTATATCTCAACCATTCTGTCCCTTCCTTTTGCCTGATACTACAGTGATCAGGTTGTCTTCTTGCTATACTTAGCCCTAGGTCTGTGGCGTAGATCCCGAAACCTACCTGATTATTTAACTTTGAGCCGTCAGTATAGAAGTCGATATACAATCTTGTGCCAGGAATTATACATTTCCACGTATCTTTATCTGATATAAATAGAAATATATGTTCAGCCAGAGTATAGTCTATGGTGTCTTTTATGTCAAGCACCATGTTAAGGATCACACTGTGACCATAACTACTGTTTGATCACTGTAGCAGCTTTCTTAGTCTTACTGCCGTAGCTGCGGCAGTCTGCATACTAATTATGTCCAGTGATAGTAAATGCAAAATTTAGTGCATCTGATGGGGTGGTGCGGAGCGCACCAGTGATGCACAGACTAGCCATCCTTTGGACCTTGTCCAGTATCATGCATTATGTGTACTTCTCAAGAGCCTTCCACTAGATGATAACTTCATACAGCATTGTCGGTCTTATTACTGCAGTATACAATCAGTGAACGATATAGGATCCACAGGTGGAGATAAGATCCACAGGTGGAATCTTTTACCTCCTGGAGAACGGAACCAATTCGGTCTTATTTGAATTTACTCCGAGACCGTTTTCTTCTGCCCACGTTGTTACAATGAGAAGAGCTCTTTGAAGGATGTCTCTGAGTGTTCCTAAAAACTTCCCCCTAACTGCTATTACCAGATCGTCTGCATATTAGGCAACCTTGACACCAGCCTCCTCTAAATAGGACAGAATACTGTTCGGAGCGAGGTTTCATAGTAGGAGGATAGAACACCACCTTGGGCTGTTCCCTTACTGACGTCTGTTTTGTATAATAATAATAATTTTATGTAATATATAATAATAAAACGTGTGATAAACAGATGCAACCAGTTGCTGTTGTTGTTGTTTGTTTCATCTGTTAACGAATCAGTGTTAAAAAAGGCATAAGACCCTCCGGCGAAAAAAATTAAATTCGAATTACAAAACCATTTTTGTGCATAAAAATGAAAATGTTCCACTGTGCACCATTTTCAAACGTTTCCACTAAGGTCGTTATGATGAAAAAAACTGACTCTTGTTTACGAACAAAAAGATTAATTAATTAATTAATTAACTTTTGCGAAGAAGGCTATTCTAAACTTATTATTTAATTTTGTTTATACTGTACAATTATTTTGGAATGTTTGAGCACTTATGAGCGAAAAATGCCTTTGCAGCATTTATTACATTTTTGTATTTTTAATATTATTCCAAAATCTATTCAAAATTAATACTACAGTAAAACCGGCGTTTAACCTGATTCACCGTGAATGAGTTACCAACACGTAACAGCCCTGTTTCACTGGAGCATGTAATGTAGCAACTTTAACTTATTGCACCAGCTGATGCGTCAGCTGTTTCATCGGTGTTGTTTGGTTGTAAACAAGTTTGGTGTTCAATTGTCTGTCTGATTTAGGATTTCTCGGAGAAAATTTCAATAAGAATGGCTAGCGATTGGTAAGTTGGCTAGCTAAAAACTTTAAAACTGAAATTATAACAATATTGTGAATTCACACAAATAGGGTATGTGTGCCTCGAATGTACGATGTAACAAAAAACTATTTGCAAGGGTATCAGACCTATGAACACCCCCTCAAATTGACCACTGTGACTGTGGTCGAAAGCAAAGGCATCAAAACTTCCAGTTTGGGCAGCAATGCCAGTAGCCGATCATCAAGCATGTCACAACTTATGGAACCCATGTCACAGTCCTTTGATGGAACCGATCCCCTGTCACAATTTGCCAAACAGGAACAGGATTTAATGGATCCACTTACACAAATGGCCAATGAATATGTAATAATTACCCACAAAATTGAAAATGTATTAGTCATAAAAATACATTTTTCATTATATGTGTTTTCAGGAATCTTTTAAAAAAGTCAAATCGAAAATCCGCGACAAAGGGGATGTAGTCGATGATACGCTCAACTGGAACTCTAAGCGTTTGAGCATTTTAAATAAATTTACCACGTCCGAAAAGCTTTCCATCTCAACGAGTTTTCTGACAACATCAACGCAAGCTCATCCGGGCGCAGAAACAAGTAAGTAATTTCCTAAGGTTTATAACAAATTGAGCAAGACTTGTAACAGGTTTTGTAACAAATTGATATTCTTCTTAGCAAAAAGCAATTCAAAAAAAACGTAGTAAAACAGTTTAAGAGGCCTGGATTTTACATTATCGAGCGAGACCACAAGAAAAATATGTCATTCTTTCCAGTTTGGTCTTGAAAACAGAAAAAGTGGGATAAACATGAAAAGGTTAATATTGTTGTAGAAACAACCCATAGGTCCTAGGGAGTAAATTAAGTGAATTAGATTAAATTAAGTAACTCAAATGAAAGTGTTCTTAGAGCAATTCCAAATAAGCATCTGTTTCATTATGCAACACTTCAGGACCAGTAAAACCAATTTTAATGGTTATAGATACATATAGTAGCGAGCTTGCAAGAAAGTTTGGTACTCAGAACTACATAATACATATGTATTTTATACTGCGATACTTGAGTTTTGATTTCATCACGATTTTCTCGGCCGGTTTAAAATATGGTAGATAACTATAAAAGATTTTAAGGATGTCGATTACAAATTTACACAATTTTTTTACATAAATTACATAGTTTCAATTATAAGCTTATTATAAATGATTTCTTTTTTCAATTTTACTAATATCAATTTTGTTTGTTTTCTTACGTAGTAGTAAATTCTTAGATTTGATATACCAATTCTCAATTCGAATTTTCTCCATATAATTTTTGATTCTATCCATATATACTTGCAATTTCAAATTTTAGTACGTATTTCCTCCACATTGTTTTCGATGATTTTCAGTAAAAATTTATACTTCTTAATATCTATTTATATTTTCTCATTATTTGGTTTCGATTTCCTAATGTTAATTTTATAATCAATAAATAGTTCTTGATATCAACATGAATTTTTTCAACGTTAATTTGGATATTTCAAATGTGAATTTGATTTTTCTCTAAATCAAATTGTTTTTCTCAGTATTAATTTGTGTTTTTCAACATTAATTTTGAATTCTTATTAACATTTAATGTTTTCTCGACGTCAATTAGTAATTCTTAATATTAATTTTTATTTTCTCAATAAGAAATGATATTTTCTCAGTTATAACTTGAAACGATGTGGTGTGAATTCTGTTAACAATTAAATCTCTTTGTTAGCTGCGGCATTTCAGCCTTGAGTTTCCTTTTCAAATTTGGGGGAAGATTTTGTATTGTTGGGTATTTTTAGGGCTCTTCCAGGATTGACATTCCAGTAGTGAAGTTCAATGGGTTCTGTAGCATGAGCTCAAGCGTTGGTTTGCCATAGGGTTGTTTTGAATTCTAAGTTTTATCTTGATATTCTAAAGTAACAGTATGATAAAAAGGACAGCTGGCAAAATCGAATTTAAAGCAAAGAAATCACGGAAATATGAAAGCACAGATAATTTATATAGCCGATAGTGTAATTAATATAATTATTAATTATATACAAACCAGTACAGACATTTCATACGGACATACCCAAAATAGATTTGCCTAAATTTCTCTAACTTGTATTACAGTTTTCACAATAAGGGGATCTGACAAAATAGCTTAAGGATGATATCTGTTAAGCGGTTATAAAACAAAGTGTGATAATGTAAATTACCATAAGTTCTGGTAGAAAATCTTTGTATGGCCTAAATAGCACTATATTCGTGGTAATGCACATATCGTATACGGATATTTTATAAAATTGAAATAAACAAATAATAGTGAGTCTATCATTTCTAAGCATTATTACTTATAACTAAAAGGGGTGTTGACAGACTAAAATCTGAAACAAAAATTCAACAGATTGTTATATAAACAATGATAAAAACAATATAGTGATATTGTAAGTTAAAAGTTCAATGATTTCTCCTTTAAATCTAACACGGCCCGGGCCCTGTTCACCATGTCCACAGTTTAAGTGTTTAGTATCTAAATGTTTTTTTTTTTTTTTTTTTTGCCAAATTAAAGCAAAAGTGGCATATAGAACAAATTTTACAGCAATTAGAGAAATGGTATAGAGATTATTTTGCAGCATTTGCAATCTATTACCATGAAACGAATCTTTTAATTCGTTCGTCAAGCAAACGAATAACTATTTGTGTTCGTATTTGTAATTCGAATACATTTCGTTTTGAAAACCTTTTAGTTTATTTGAAATTTTGAAAAAATATGTGATGATAACAATTTAAATTTTTTTTTTTTAAGTAATTTATACACGGGCACAAAATGTTGTGGAATACATTGATCTAGATTCATAAATTCTATCAAAAAGTACTGGGAATTGTTGGACAAAGCGCATTTATCATTTAGTTACCAACATTTTTTTTTTTTTTCAATTTTTAACGATACAAATATGCCTCATTTTTTCCAAATGTCAAAACATTTCTTATAATCAATATTTCTTATAGCCGAATTTTGTTAGATGGCTTCAATAGACTTCAAAAAAGCACATCGGAGGGACACTTTTGTCGTTTAGAGGAGGATCACGTTATATGGTGCCAGTTCTAACACAAGTTAGGGAATTCATGAACGTGGTGTCGGAATTACAATGAAAAAAACTAAAACGTTTTGGATAAAGTCTTGATGCGACGCATGTTATGACCAAATTATTCACCAAAATCAAACGAATGGATTCATGAAACATATAATGTACAACTATATTTCTCTACATCAACTATATTTCTCTAGCTGGAGTTACGGTTATCGAGAACAAATTCCTTACTCCTTTTTGATTTCATCTTCGGATGAATTTCTCGATTTAGAAAGATTTACGCCATTCATATGCACGGGCTTTTATAGTTGCCATAAACCTTCTGCAATATTTTCAATGCATCAGCATAAGAAATTTCGTGCGCTTTAAAATAGTTGAGAAAAATCTCATCTTGTTCATTTTAAAAACCGTTTTGCACTAATGACATCTATTGACATCCAGTTGTTATAAGCACGCTGGTTGACAGACCCCATTCAAACTTGTTGAAAAAGAATTCATATTAGACTAGCGCCGACGCTTTAAATCGACAAAAACAATACAAAATATTCATACTTGTCTAGTTTCACACCAGCAAAGTGAGTTTTTTAATATCTGCCATTGCATATGGTAAGCTCTAGAAGGTCTAGTCCTGACCAGAATGTACTAAAAAAGATGACGTATAATTTCGTAAACTAAAAATATAGGTAAAGAAAAGTTTTTACTATAATTATTTTTCATTCGCGTATTATTGCGTACAATCAAGTTATTTATATACCTTTATTTATTTATATATATTTATTCACATATATGTATATATTTATTTATTTATGTATAATATCCTTTGTTCTTTTCTGCTTTTCTTTTATGTAGTTAAAGTTCAAACAGTAGTCTCAGATAAGGTAAAATTTCGCCTCGAACAATTGGATGATTTCGAAGATGGTTCTGTGCGTCATATGATGGATTTAACGCAACAAGAGTATATACAACGCATCGAGCAACTAAACCATGAATTAGTCCAATCATGGCACAATGATCAACGAGTTAAAGCCTTAAAAATAGCCATACAATGTTCTAAAATATTAGCAGATACATCAGTTTTATCTTTCTATCCCAGCCAATTTGTTTTGATCACTGATATATTAGATATTTTCGGTAAATTGGTATATGACCGATTAAAACAGAAATCAACATCGGGCCCAGAGTAAGTAGATGTATAATAAATAGTTTAACATACTGAGCTACATTTTCGCTTCTTAGATCTCAGCGCCAGGCTAATGCGGACAGTGCTCGCGATACTTGCCAGAATTGGTTTTTCAAAATTGCTTCCATACGGGAACTTTTGCCTAGGATTTATGTTGAAATGGCCATACTTAAATGCTATGAGTTCTTAAATGAAAGGTACTAATCCAAGTTGTTTGGCTTTTAATTGTTAAAATGTTTGGGTCTTCTTAGTTACGATGATGCATTACTGCGCTTAACCAACATGATTCGTGGCATTGGTGATCCTTTGGTGGCAACTTATGCTCGCTGCTATTTGGTGCGTGTGGGCGTACACCTAACAACCAACAAATCATATATACAAAATAATTTCAAAGATTTTCTCAATATATATCAAACGGTAATATTATTCAAAGTAATTACAAAAGTAGTTCTTCTAATTAAAGCAATTGCAGATATTTAGCGGTTCTGTACGCTCTGAGTTGAATAGACAAAGGGTGGATATGTCCATTTATTTATCACTTTATGGACCAACACTAAATTTTACTTTACAAGCTTTGGTGCACAAGAATACATTGTATAATGAAGAGATTTTAAAAGACGTCCAAAACATTAAAAACAAGTAAGTCGATAGTTTAAAAAATATTTTTATACACCTGCTAACCATATACTATTATTTATGCTTGTAGCGGCACCATTCTGATGTCCATTCTTCAAGCCTTCCAACCTGAATTTATAGCCGCTCATGCATTTGAATTTGTCAATGTATTGTCTGCATCACAAACTGAAGGCATTTCAAAATCTCAATTGTTTAGAGCACTGGGCTCAAGCATGAGTACTTGTTCACCCCTATGTGAATCAAAGGCGACCTTCTTGCAGGAGGTTTTCAAAGTGATCAATACCTTTACGGATCCCAGTGAATATCTAACATGTGTGGAGTCTTGGGCGCAATTTATAGCCTCCAATATGCCGGTTCGTGGATTGTGTTACAAAAATTATAGTTTTACTTATCTCACATTTTTTTCTGCGTTCCGACAGATCACTGATGTAAACAGATTTATCGGAGACATTCATTTGCGTATATCAACCAATAAAGCAGTGTGTGAGAAACATCATCAACAATTGCGTAGTATACTAGATAAAATATTACAAAATGAAAAGGGCATAGAACAATTACTGGTGCAAGTAAGCTGATGATGATGATCTTAAATCTTCTATAGAACTGACCTATTTTATTAATCATTTCTATTCTTGAATTAAGGAACACTTTTTACCCTATTTAGATCTATTTCAAAGAGAGTCTCTTAAAATTGAGGCTAGTAAATACATTTTAGATGTTTACAAACGTAATGGCAAAGAATATACTCACGATCCGGTGGTAATAAACGCCTTGATGTATATTGCAAAAATCCTCAACGACTCAGTAAAGTAAGTATATAAATATTTTTATGCAAATAATAACATCATACTAGCACTCAACGGTAACCCAGACCAATCAATCAGTAATTTTTGTAATTTCGAATTACTGTCATTTTTACTGTTCCTTAAACAAGCTTTGACTGTAAACAACTTCAAAACTACTTGCAGAAATATTTCACAAACTAATTACAAATTTCAGATTGTTGTCAGTTTATTTAAACAAACTATCAATCGCAATTGTCGTCCTAGGTAGTTCTTCAAAACATATTTTAGAAATATTTAATAAATTAGTTAAGCACGGCCTTTTTCAGATTCTCTTTCGTTTTAATTTCAAAATGCGCACACTTCTAATAATTTTTAGATTGGTTCGCAGTCGATAAGGAGTTCTGAAAATGGCTGTTTAAAACCCAAATTCGACCATGGCGTCAAAATGTTCGCATGAGTTCGCGTACAGTGAGCTTCTCCAAAAAACATTACTGTGCTTCTTTAGTCGGAAAATAGGCTGTATTTGAGACGCATTCTAAGCCACTCTAATTCCATTTTGCTTCATATATTAAACAATTTTGTAATTTAAGGCCTGCGGGACAATATTAAATAAATTGTAATATGCATAAAGTAAATAATGCACCAAATGTATAGCTGAAAGTTTTAAAAAATAAAAAGAAAAGAACATTTCAACATTAAAAGCGACTACCAGCTTGCTGACTTTTCGAAAATCCATACAAAAAAAAAAGGTCGTCCAATTTTTAGCTAAATATTTCTAACAGACTAGACTATACTATGTTTTTTTGCGATGAAATTTTTCTTAATTGGCAACACCAGCCATTTTTTGTTGATTTTCAACACTGAAGTTGGAACTACTTACACTTTTATGTCATAATTTGTTCATTAATCCATTTATAAGCCTGTCGAATGAAATATTAGCAAAAAAAAAAAAGAGTGAATTTCTTACAAATTTGTGAATGTAACAACAAAAGTGTTGGCAACCAATACAAAAAAAAAAAACTGGCAATGCCGCTACATTTTTCACGATAAATCAATGTTTAGCGAAATTTTTTCCTCGTGAACAGAACGTAGTAACTAGCTTAAAGACCAAAAGTTACTAAACGTTTATAAACGAAAATTTAATCGTGAAAATGCTATTTAAACTTTTATTAAATTGTTTTGATGAGGCACTATCTAAGGAAAAGCTTGTCGCAACTGTAAACGGTTTTGAATAAGATTTTATCATATTGCTATAAAAGGAAAAGATCTTCTTTCCTAACTATAATATGCACATTTACTCAAATTCTAAAATCGTTATAAGCAAATTGAGCTTTCCAAAATGGTTAGTGAATCTAAACGGGTCAGTGGCTAAATTTTTAGCTGCTGTTGTTTCATCGACTTCGGTTTTTTCTATCCAACTCTTAAATTATTTCGCTCGAGAAAAATGTCCTTGATTTCTCAAAAGAGTGCACAATTCTCCGTTTTATTCAATTTTTTTTTTTTTTTTTTTCATTTTCTGTTTCATTTACGCCCAACTATATTACGTTAGATATGGAACACATCTTTCTAGTTTTAAGGCAAAAAAGATGTTAATTATCAAATTTTGTGCTCGAAAATGATTTGCTTTACCAGAATTTCGGGAAACTTTTCATATGATATCCGACCAATATAAACAATCCAATGCCTTTTCCAAATTGTGCTCAATTAATATTTTCATTTCTATTCCAGCGCTCTCACAGTCGAAGATGAAAGACGCCAAATATCTCAACTCATATGCAGTTTTATACGAAATGTTAATTTCGACACCGACTTTGAAAGGCAATTGAGCTTTTACGTTGAAGCTAGGGGAAGCTTCTCCAATTTAGATGCCGTCTACAATACATTGGTACACTCAGTTAACAAACTAGCCATGGATACGTGTCGCATCGTCCAATACAAGCATACCCGGAAGACACTTGGATTTGTAAAAGCCTGTATAGCGTTCTGTTTTATTACCATACCAAGTATTTCATCAATTCAACAACAAATGGATTTGTATCTGCTTAGCGGCCAGGTTGCATTAGTAAACCAGTGTTTGGGGCAAGCAGATGCATGCTTCGAAGAAGCTTTAAATTTAGTGCAAGACCTACACAATACTTTAGAGGTGGATGGAAAACCAAGAGCAATGGATACGTATCTTGTGTCTTTTCTTAACAACATGTTGGCCACTTTGGTTTTGGTGCCCGATAGCCCCGAACAAGGAGTTTTGTATATTTTACGACTTTTATTGGATTCCATACAAAAGTATCAATTTGCGGCAAACAGCTCAGGAGCCGCCACGGTGTATTTAAATGCCTTGGATATGTTGTATGTCCAGAGCTTAGAAGAATTTCCATATCACATTCCAGGAGGTAATTCATATTTCTATACATTTGTAATGATCGATATATTACATATCTTTCGGTTTGCAGTTGTTTCCAACGATGAATTATACGGTCATGATCCCAAATTCCTCGGCGAAGTCAACAACCTGTGTGCCTTTGTGGTAGAGGAAATCCTCAGGTGTTTAAGTTTATTGGGCAATGCTCAGCAGTATAAATTGCAAGCTACCCTATCTCTAGAGCTTCTAGTACGTATTGCCCGTTACGCAGATTTGTCTAAGGAACAAATATTCCAATTAGCTTTAAATCTGGGACTCTTGGCCATGAAACACGAGTCTCAGTTGGAACCAAAATACATTGTGAGTAAATTTGTTTAAAAGCCAAAGACAAAAATGTATTAAATTAGTCTCCGTTACGTATTTTCCCTTTCAGCCTCGGGTTTTAAGATCTTTAGAAGATTCTTATGCAATTGTTAAAGATTCAAAATTATCACAAGTCCCCTATTTGAAACAGTTGATTTTTCGACTTCGCAACAAATAACCATACTCATAGTTTTACACACATTTGACTTTATGCATTGTTAATATAATTTGCAAGTATTTATAAATTCAATTATGTACTACTACGTTTCTTTACTTTTTTGCCAACTTTGTATTTAGTTTATACATAAGAGCTCTGTGCAGTTATATCTTCTTTTGTGTTCGATTATTTATACGATAGTAGTAGTTTCTTGTAGATAGATTTATTAAGCAAAATAAAAAATTCAAAACGTATTTATCTCTAAAAGACGACTAAATTGACTTTCCTAAAATGGATTGATGTCAGTTTCCATAATACTATACGAGTTTTCAAATAAATTAGAGTATGTTTAACAAATTGTTTCAAAATAATGTAAAGTTAGGAAATAAAAACCAATTTTTTTTGTCCAAAAAATTATAATCGGACTAAACATCATTTAAATAAATAATAATTTTTAAATTCGATCTGTTCTGCATGGAATTTATGTTTACTTACTGAGTAACGTTAAAAAAAATGGGAAGTAAAACCGGGGAAAGGACAGAAACCGTACAGCCGCGTAAAATATGTGCCCAAAGACTTAATTCTAAATATGAATTATATTTTAAATTATGCCTTTAAATAAGATCTCCATTTACCCATAATTGCAAACATATTCCCATCAATAAGATTTGGGAGAGTGGCTGACCATGGCGCGATGGTGCACGCGACTATAATTTGCATAATCGCAGATTCAATCACCGATGCATCATCACTTTCTTATCATTATGTATGACGAACACTTCGAGTAACCGACAATTCTAATAAATCTTTCTCAAACTGACATTCGGAACCCTCCTTAAACTCTACGCCCCGTTGGGTGAGTTTAAAAATAGAATGCGTGTAAGTTCACTGAATGTAACCATATCTCATACAGTTATTGCTTATTATTATATTACTTTTTATCGGTGAGTTTTAATAAAATTTAATTTAATTTATTTATAAATTGTAATAACTTGCAATTACGGCCAATTGAATATTAAAATTCAATACGCAACTAAAATGGCTTAACGTATTTCAATCTTACAAAACTTATGAACAAGGGAAGAATATAAATATAACTATCTATATTATATCAGAATTAATAATGAACAAATATCAAAATTATCAATTAGAGAAAAAATTAAATATTAATATTAAATTTAATTAGAGAGAGTATAAAAAAATAATATCGACATGAATGAGAATCACATTAAGTTCCCTATATAGAAAGATATAAGAAAGTAACATTATATATCTAGATTGTAGCATAAAAAATTGAAGGAGTTGCTTCCAAAAATTTAAATATGACAGATTAAAGTCCTTCAACTTATTACGTATTGCCGAGATACCCGAACAAGGAATGTTTCATCTATTAAATGTGTTATTTTACGGATAATCAGGTTTTTGCAACATGTGGAATGTGTAAAAACGAATGATTGTGCAAGGAGGCGCGGACATTTGAATTTATAAATATGTTTTGTAAAATAAAAGCACTGATTTAAATCTTATGAAATCATAGTATGAACAGCCAAGGAAATCTATAACAAATGGTGTGGTATGAACATAACGCTTCTGTGAGTATAGATATCGCATGGCAGCATTAAACCTGAATACGTTTCTAAACAGTATAAAAAATTTGGCATTTGGTTTTTGTCACCCTCCTCGGCAAAATAAGGCCAGTATTATGGAGGCAACGAATGCTACTATACATACAAACAATCACACTATCTACATGCTGATTAAAGCTCAACTATCATATACAGTTACTCCTAAACACGTCAAACTATGCAAGAACTCAATTGTAATGCCGCTGTTTGCGGAAATATACATATTCCTCCAACTTTTATTTTACTTTCTAAGAACGAATTTTTCCCCATACAAAACAAATTGTAAAAGCACCATTTCTCATTAATATTAATAATCTAACAAAAATTACTATTATAATATTCACACATACATACATACATACATAACTAATCATCATTGTAATATCATTTAATTATTATTTGCAAAATTCTATTTCAAAATTTAATTTGATCCCATAACTATATTCAGCACTGTTAAAGTATCTTCTTTTCTCCCAGTATCTTAACCCCTGATACAAATCAAGTCAAGGCTAAATTGTTGTTGTTGTTGCGGTCACTGAACGAAGTTGTGGATTGAATATAGTACACTTACGACTCGACTCACCAAGTTATTGTTTTTTGACTAATGACAGCATTAACTCTGTGTTTTCGCATATGTTGAGTAGAAGTCGTAATAGCGGATTACTTTTATGATCTACCCAAATATGGACATTTAGAACATATTTGTGACAATGCACACTTTAACTTGCACATAGCTTTTGCGATTTTAATTTTCTATTGCTTTTTGGACCACGGAACAGACAACATCAACGATAAGTATAACTGAGCAGCTAACAAATGAAAGATGGTGTTTGCTATTTTTAATATTAAATAAAGCGTTTCTTTTTTATATATAAATGAACAAATAAATTGGACTTGTTTAAAAGGAAAAAATCGAAACAGCCGCTATAGCTCAAATGTAAACGACACTCTTCACGATGTGAGAAAAGGATTGCTTTGGTTTTAGAAGGATTTATGCTTAAATTATTGCAAGTCATCCAAGAATTAAGTTTACCCAATGTGTCCTCGATTTTGGCCTGAAGAACATCCATATAATTTGAGTCCCCTTTAAAAACAATTTCCACGGAGTGCTTCACAGGCCTCCAACTAAAAGCCTTTCGGGAACTCGTAAATTTCTCAAATGTTTGCAGATTTATATGACGTTTATCTTTTTAGAAAAACGGTGGTTGGTAGTAGCTCCAATATCTGCCGAAATACAAATTTAACTATTTGTTTTGACCTTTTTGTTTCCGTTTAATCAAACCAAAATTCATAATAAAAAAAAAAATCTGAACCAAATAATAGATTACCAACAGTTGTTTACACGCTACGCTGGAATCCGTTTCCAATTATTTTAAACTGTTTGGGAATGATTTTTTTAATTGTAAATGTTTCCTTCATTCTAGCATTTTTCTCTGCATTTTATTGTTTATAGTTGTAGTGCATTTTTCTACTCTTTCGGATATTCCAAAATATTACAATTATTGTGTTTCGGTTGACAGTGTGAAAAAAGATCACAATTTGTTAATATTTATTGTGTCGAATACAATTTGCTGTAGTATTCTTATTCTTATCTGTTAAAATGTTGTACCACGAATCTGTAACTGTGACCAAGATATGATAGTCATTTTGGTATAGCATATTCGTGCAAAACTATATTATGAAAACTATTCTAAATACTCTATACTTTAATAAAACAAAAATGAGGAAAATATTAACATTTTAAAAGAATACATAAATCAAGATTGGTTTTGTGAATATGCTACATATGCTCGGTTTGAGATAATCAAAGATGGGTTTCAGCATATTATTTCTTAGTGTTAGTAACTGTCCACTGGTATCACTTTTATCCGCACCGAAAAATGTTCCTAGTTGTATAGTTAAACATATTCATAGCTGTTGTGGAAAAAATCAATTTAGCTATCCTAATTGTTGTGTTTTAACAGCGTGAAGCATTTTGAAAATTGTCATATTCGAAAATATTGAGGATTTCAATCAAAATATGTAATAATAAAACAACATTTCTAATAAATAGTTGAATCGTGGTTAGCTTCTTATATGTATGTATAAAGAAATTAATTTAAAAGTACATTGCACAGAAAACGTCAAGGTCAGTCCGAAGAAATCGCTTGAAAATCTTGCCTATTACAATTGAATCTCCATACGCCCTCCAGCGAAAAGGTTTGGCCCTTCCATTATATTCTCTTGTACACAAAAAAAAGTAGAGCTAATATTGCATAAAATTATAAAACGATTTCATCTAAGTACTAAAACAACATAGGATATCATATGTTTTACTGCATTTTTACCAATAATTTAGATAAATTCTATATTCGAAAAATTAAGAAAAACTGGATAATTCTCCAAACAGGTTTTGAATATTTAGTTAATACATTTAGATTAATGTAAAAAAGTATTTTAGATACTTCAAGTGCACTTTGAAGTTGACTTACCATAGTTTAAAAAATTACCAGGAACTTTCGACTAGCCTCCGGAGCCGCCACATATCAGATCCTCTAGATTGCAATGTTGCTGTCATTGTTCCAGAAAATGATAAACATTTCGACCGATATTTCCATTTATCAAAATTCGATCGAGCAACCAAATCCAATTATTTCTAATCCCTTTACAATTCCATTTGTCTAAATAAAGTGCCTTTTTGCCGACTTTTGTTGACTCTTATAGAAGTGTCTTTGTCCACAAAATCATTAAGTACTCAATTCAGTACAATATCAACTGCTAGAAGTAATGCAAAAACTGATGTACTTACCTGCATAATAAATCCCTTTGTTATTTATATTCATTTCATTCAGCTATTTATAATATTGCATAATTAAGCAAACGTTAGAATAATAATATTAGTATATAAATGAATTCATTGGCACTTAATGGCAACTAACTTCTCATCGATAGAACCCTTTTATTGACTACTACTATGTTATACATATTATTGCTAAGTATTATTAAAAATATTGCCTGTAAAATGATATAAATTACTTGAACTGTTAACTGTAACGTTATAATAAATAATTTCGGAATAAAGTTGTCAAGCTTGCCTCACCAATGTTATAGAAAGTTACAGGCACAGACGTAATCGATTTTATCTTTTTTTTTTGGTTTAGAAAATCGCTTTTGCTCCCACTTTCTGATTTCGCTATCTTGCTTGCACACTGACCAGAACAGCATATAAACGTCGACATAAAAACCAAAACAAGTTAAAACTCTTTCAAAGAGTATCGCCAATGTATATTCCGTTAAAAATGTACCAGAAATTGTTCAATAAAACACAATACGTTTAACATTTATTAACATTTATTGTATCGCATTGAAAATATGTTCCTCGAAATACAACATTTATGTCAACGAAAATAAACTCATCAAAACATTTTTCAAATGCACTTTCCGGAAAAGGCTTCAGTTCGTTCTTGTGCGACTTCTTTTTTGTTTTCTATCGACCGAAAACGGGTGCTCCGAAATGATATTTTGAGTTTTGGGAAGAGAAGAAAAGTTTGCCAGAGCCGTATCAAGTAAATACGGCGGTTGTCCGATACCTTGTTGATGACAGACTTGTGAGTTGGCACGTCAATGGTAAAAATTATCTCCTGATAAGAATTGCGAGTTCACTACGATTCTATAATTAAAGAAAGCAGTCAACATTGATTCGATTATTTGTTTTTTTTTCATATTTTATTTCGAATCAGTTGAAAGGCGTCATTCCGAAGTTTATTGGTCATTTCACGGCAGCACATTTCGTTATCAATAATCTTTTAAAATGGAAATTGAATCGTGAGACACAGAAACAGTTTTCTCTACAAAACTAAAATGACGATTTCGAGTGATAATTTTCTATACTTTGTCGATATTAAGTTCAGTTGAAAAACGTCAAAGCGGAATTCAGAACACATTTGTACTAGTTATTGAGTTTTTGAATGAATGTAAAGAAAACGCTAGCTGATTTTGGCATTCATTCATTGATGACATTGTAAGTCATAGTGCAATTCTTCAACCATATAAAAAGATTATTTTTTAAGAATAAATAAGAGGGAGTTGAAACCTTTAAAGAAGCATTAAAAAGAAGAGTACTCGCAAGGGCTTCCAATTTAATAACAAACGAAAATTGTATCGGATGGTATTTTTAAGGTAGGTCGTTGCTTCATAATGCCCCCCTCCCTTTGATACGACTCCTTCACCTGTATGTTCTATACGAAAAAGAGATTATATTTATAAAGAAAAGAAAACGATTCGCTCGCGACGTGTTATAAATTCAGCGAGTAGAAAGAAAACAATTGAGAAGAAATTGGGTGGCAGTGTTGCCATAAAAAATCAATGTGTACCAATGTTTACAAATGTTTTCTAACATTAAAACAAAAGATTGTTGTGTAGTGTGGTTGATATTGGAAGAATGTATCAAGATAAATACAAAAAGCTTACATATTGCCCATACACTCAATTACAATACAAATTCCCTTGCATCTCATGAATGAGACATGGGAGAGCTTTTCACATTCAGAAAGCTTACCCTCATTCTATTTTTAGAATCACTCAACGGGAGCGAGAATTTAACGACGATTCCGAATGTCACAGTTTGAATAGCATTTACCAAACTTGTCGATTACTTGAATACTCGAAGCGTTCGTCAGGCACATTATGATGAACGCCGCTTGTACAATGATAGCTGACTGTACGCAGGATTGAACCCGGTATCATGAGAACGATACTCACGTGTGCTAATCATCGCACCACGGTTGATTACACGTAATTACACCAAGAAAAATAAACGTACTTAAAATTGCTTTGCCGCAATTATAAAGGATGGGAAATTGTCTAACAACATGAGAGAATGAGGTTTTCTTGTTCATAAATGTGATCTCTTTTGCGATCAAAAATTGTGTTTACTCACAACCTGTTCCCATACAACGAATCACTCTATTCGTTCGCCGAGCAAACGACCAAATTTTTGCGTTCGCCTTTGGAATTCGGAATAGGTTTTCGATCTAATGGTTTTTATTTTTTATTTCTTTTTTTTTTTTTGTTTTTTCATTAAATAGGATTACTTTCATATGTTTTATAAAAGTGTTGTGCTTTCGTTCATGTACGATTCGTTCGTTTTCAGAATGTTTTATGGAAACAGGCCAAGTAGAAATTTCTGTTATAAAAAAATGTGACAACTGAAATTATTACTACTTTGATGTCTTTAAAATTTGTCTAACTGATTTTATATTTTTTCATTTTATAACGCTTATAGATTCTAATATCAAATACTAAAAAGTGAAGTTACGCCCTTTTGCATTTTAGGTGGCCATATAATGATGGTTTGCAGTTATCGATCATTCTATCTTATCACAAGTAAAAGATAATACATCTTTGAAAATAATCTAAAATGAAGTATAGTATAACAATTTCCTGCATCCAATTCTGTGTTCGTGGATTTATCAAACCGCTCTCGTAGCAGGACAGTGTAACAGAAACAACGAGATGAGCTTCGGTTTTTTTCTAAGTTTTTTTTTATTGGAAAAGAATTGGTTTTTGTATTTAAATATATATTCTTATGATCGAAGTGATACGCTGCTGTTATTATATGCTCGTATTTTCATTATTTCAAGTTTAATGAATATGAATAGTGTGACTGTGTGTTCTGAGTGTCCGTGGAGTGTTTGTGTGTGTGTACGTATGTGTGTGAGTGTATGTGTGTGAGAAGTGTAAAAGTAAATATCTTGTAATTTTACTGTTATTGGTTTTATTCTCGTAATATTATTATACACTACCATTTTTTGTAACTATAGGTATTTATAAACTCTTCACTACACAAAAGCTTAAGTTAATAAATAATGGCAAAAGAATATTTCTTAAGTTGTTGTGATTTTTTTATTGATTTTTTAGTTTTGTTTTTGTAATAAGTGTACGAGAAGAAGAAATTGTACAAAATAGAAGCTATCCATTTTCCGAAACATGAATGAAAACGGTTTTGTTATAATACTCTCAATGGGAAATACGAGGAGATTGTTACATACGATGATGATTTCTGATGAAAGTATCATTATCACACCCCACCGTCTTGGTTTTTTTCATTTATAATAGAATATACTATCATTATCATTATGCTTAAAGCAAAGAATGTCATTGCTAAAAGACCCAATAATCTACATCGTAGCATTTCTATGTTTTTAACATTTCGCAAATACCAACTTATCGCATGTCTCGTTTCGTTTATTTATTGAATGTTGTTAAAATTCAAAGCTGTTTGCTTTTTCCACTGCAAATTTCGATATTATCTTCACAACATCTTTAGAATTTAGTGGAGGGAGTAATAGCTTCGATCTTGTCGCAGATCTCTTAAATTCCCAATTTCGATTCCCAAATTATGCTGTGTTGCTAACAAACTGGCGAAGATGAATCGTCTGTATGCCTTTTGCCTCACAAACAAAACACTTTGGTCAAAAATTTAAATCCTCTTTCCCTATCCTAATTAGAACATTTCATTTCATATAAATGACATTCATTAAACAGTATAAAATACAAATGTCTTCGAACATCTTGTTCTTATAAGAGAAACTAGAGCCGAGCATCAACATTTATTTTTATTAAAAGCAATGCATTTTTCTTTTTATAAGCAGGAATATCTCTAAATATCACATGAATGGGATACGGGAGGTTTTCTTTTTTGAATTCACTAAACGAGATTTACTGTTTAATGACAATTTCGAACGCCAGCTAAAAGTTTTATTTACTCGTGACTAGCAAAAAAAAAATTCAAAATCGATGCTTTGTTGTTAATGATTGATGCTAAAGAACATGCTCATACACAATTTTAGGCTCCTACGAAAAAAAGATGAAGATTTTATGGGTGAAATTCAAAATTGGGTAACTACAGATGCAATTTTGTCTACACATCAAAATTTGTATAACATCTCATTGAAGAAAAATAGCATTTTAGTATCATAAAAACTTATTTCAATGCTTTTTACTACTTAGGATGTACAAAATTGATTTTATTCATATTGTACATCCTACAAAACTCTAAAAAGCGTAGTTACGTCTTCTAGCATTCAGGCGGCGATGCGATGCGATCACATAAATCTCGATAGTAGCCTGCACTAACCATTATGCCAGTCAGTCACTTCCTATAAAGATGACAGAGTAAAAAATACTAGACTTCCAAAACCGTTACACAGATCTAATTGATTCAGTTAGGACACATCGTAGCAAATATCATTTGCTATGAATTTTGAAAAGCGTAAACAACTAGCTAACCAATTCTTCTACTCTCAACTGTAATAACTAAATTTGGCCGTATATAAAAACAACATGGAATGGTTGCAAACACTAAATCCAAACGAAGTATTTTCAACGACATGTTTACATTCTAATGATAGACAGGAGACAGGCAACTTACAAACAGCAAAATTTAATGAAAAATGCATACTCGTAGTATATCTTATACGTCGACATTACAGGGAAGCCCACTCCATGTGTACGTTCTTGACAAAAAAAAAGAAAACAAAATACTGTGTGCTTAGATTAGCCTAACATATTATCGTTTAATGTGACTTAATTAAGCCATTTCAAATTGTATTAATCAACACCAAGCAGAACGATTCATTTGCGACAAAAAATGTTATACGCGCTTCCTTATGTATCGCCTTGGTGCGTTACCATTCTCCAACGTGTTTATATTTGATACTAAAAAACTTTTCACATAAAAAGCTTTTAAATCACTGTCTATGGTTGAATGGTTGAAATGTTTATCTTTGGACCAAATCCTTTAACACCCACCAAGTCTAATAAGCAAATCATTGCTTAACAAAGAAGATAAAATCGGAAACATTCGAATTTGAAACAAAGTCAAGACGCGTTGTATTGTTTGATTCTCCTCTCACAGTGTTATAAATGTAAATTAAAATAAAATGATAGCCAATGGCGACGATGACTTAAAAATTAAGAGTTTTTATATTAATAATTTTACGTCTGTTGTTGTTGTTTTTGTAATCTTTTTTTATTGTGTGTTTCGTAGCATTTTCTTAATTTATCAAATTTGTATGTAATTTTATGACTGTTCTTGTTGTTTTGTTTTGTGAGTGGTTGTTGGTATGTTATTGTTGTTGTATTAATTTAAATCTTATTTTAAAAAATGATAGTTTTCTTGTTTTTGTTGTTGTTTTAATTTAATTTTCTTGTTTATTTTTGATGTATTTTTTCTTGTTGTTGTTGCTTTAATATATATATATTTTTGTTTTTTTTTTTCTTTTATAATATTTATTATGTATTAATGCAAAATTTTTATTTTCACACATTTAAATGGTAATGGTGGGGGGCGGAAAGGGAGGTGGCGAGAGATTATAATCGAAGGAAGGAGCAGGAGTTGCTGATGGCGGCTAAAAACAAGGACAACGAGCTGGATATATATAAGAGTGGGAGAGACTTTAGTAGTTGTTGGGTTTCTTATAAAAATGACCTCTATAAAAAGTGGAAAAATATAGAACTGTATTACATTCATTGTTGTTGTAATGACACTACATTGAAAAAAACGTAGTAGACGACGAAAGAATTAAGAAAAAAAAACATGCTGCTGTCGTTTGATTTGTTCTATAGAAGAGAAATATGGTGTATTTTCGAATTGTTTATATATAAATATGAAGAGCCGTGAATCATGAACAAAGTATATTACTGGGGAGAATTTGTTGTGGTGGTGGTGTTTGTAGTTGTTGTTTGTGGGTGTACTAACTGGAGAACAGTTCCTTCTTTTTGTATTTGTTTTAGTTTAAAAATAAGAAATGCAAATAGTAATTTTTAGGGGGTATGTTTTTGTTTTAAAGGATTTTTTTAGGGGTTACTTAAATTACGACACATCCTGATCTTCAACATCTTGGATTTGTTCTTTCTGTTCGCCATCACCTGAAAAACGAATAAAAAAACAATGATGGAGGTTTACGTAAAGGAACAAAGCGAGGGAGGACACTAATTTAAAAAAATGTACAACACTTACCATCGGCTTGCATATCCGATGTCCATAGTGTGAGATTATCCCTCAGCAACTGCATAATGAGTGTGGAATCTTTGTAGCTTTCTTCACTTAATGTATCCAACTCGGCAATGGCATCATCGAATGCTGCTTTCGCCAAACGGCAGGCGCGATCGGGTGAATTCAAAATTTCATAATAGAATACCTAAAGAAAAGCATAAAATTAATAAAAATTATAAAATAAATATAAATATTTCAGCATTTTGTGAACGACGACAAAAATATTACATAATACAGACGTGGTTGAACGATTTTCTAAGATTTGCAGATAGGCGTACAAAGACAGGGAAGAATAGCTACATAGGTTCATTACAAACAAGTAAATATTATACAATTATTATCTTAAAAATGAGACCTGATGTAATATTCTCGTTAAGACCAGATTGCTGGCATTTACAAGATTTATTTTCTGGTATAAAATGTGAGCGACAATACAAATCGTTTTTCTAATATACATAGTAAAACCGTCTGGACTAACCATCTTACATTTCTATGTCGGTATAATGCAAATTTTGACGAATCATTATCAAAAATGGACTTAGGCTCAACGGAAACTTACATATATAGTTAAAATTGATACTTTTCCTAAACTAAGAATTATGAACAATTTACCTCCAAAAGGACAACTTTAGCATCATGTTAAAACCCCTTGTCTTATTCTATTTAATTTTTTTTTTGTTTTCCTAGAACAGAATTAGAACCTAGAACGATGGTTTTTGTACGCCATTGTTGTGTGTTTTCATTTTCGTGGGCCGAAGCCCGATAAAACTATCACTCTTAAAAGACCAGAGAGTTGACGAGGGTTTTACTTCAGTATCGGCGAGAAAGCTCCGCCCATGTTATCGCTCTCAGCGAGCCTAACAAAAAAAAACGTGCAAAAGCACTGTGACACTGAAAAACGCTCAGGTTTCTTAGGATAGAGAACTTTCAAGTAACCCCTAAGAAAAATCCTTAAATCCCTTTCGATAGGAAATCCATTTATTTATTTATTTGTTCATCATACAGTAACACTAAGCCTTTAAGGCCAAAAAACACTTATATTACTTTAAATAAAATCCTGAATAGATATATAAGGAAAGCAAACCGTACATCTATATATATAAAAATCAATTGCTGTGCGTTAGTCTCGCTAAAGCTCGAGAAAGGTTGGACCGATTTGGTTCATTTTGGTCTTAAATTATTGGTAGAGTATTCCGGAAGGTTTAAAAAAGGTTTTATTTGAAGTGATAGATGGCGTTGGAGATGACATTTTTGCAATTAATTTTTTTACCACATTAACATTTTGAAGGCAAAACAACGTTTGCCGGGTCAGCTAGTCATGAATAAATATATGTTCATATATGTGCTATGTATCTTTAGCGTTGGTCCAATCCGTAATTTCTTTATAAAGATACTAAAAAAAGATATGATATGGAGAAGTCCAAGTCCTTATTAGCAGCAAGCACATAAAAAGCTTAAGAAAAAGTTAAATTTGACTTTATGTCAAGGAGAAAAACCGCAGGATCCTTAATTGAAATGCTCTATATGTATAAGAGAATATGCGTAATTCATTGGGCAAATTATTCCAGCATCGAGCGATTCTGACAACAAATGACTTTTCATATACCGAACTGAATATTCCCGGAATAATAATCTGAGGGTTTCTCCTTGAACGCGAAAAATAGAAAAACCTACAAAACCTACAATTATTGCTTCAGTATGTAGAAATAATTTAAAATGTTCAAATGCATATAAAAATATTTCGTGTAAAGGGTAAAAAGAAACATTTATTCGGTGCTTACTATTAATTAATGCGCTCGAACTTTAAACACCATAAAGCATTTCGAAATGCAATCAAAAAAATTAATAATGATGAATTTTTTTAAACAAAATTTTAAACACTCTTACTTTATAAATGGATAATGAATTATTATTTAAAAACATATGTTGTTCTCAAGCAGTTTTATACCAGATTTCTGTTGATACCCGTTGACAACTTGATTCAATTCCAAATATTCTGTTTTTCTATGAAATTGTCTACTAAATTTTGAATAAAATTCGTTAATTTGAACTTCTGGCCACTTTACTGACAGCTACAAAAAAAAATTCGTCGAAACAGTGGTCCCCCCTCCCTCATCAGTTTTTGCTTTAAAAAATCCGTAAACAAAGGGATTTGTCCCTCAGATTGGCAACACTGCCAGTAGCCCCTATTCGCCCCTCAGATTGACAACACAGCCAGTAGCCCCTATTCGCCCCTCAGATTGACAACACAGCCAGTAGCCAGCCCCTCTCTCTCTCCATTATCAATTTTTGCTTTAAAAAATCCCCAAAAAACGGAATTTTCCCTCAGATTGACAACACTGCCGAACATTCTATAGGGTGGCGCACAGGCAACGCTAAGATTTGATCAGTAAATATTACGTCAATATTGTTTATATGTACAGTATACCTTTGAAACGTTATTGACTTATGATATTTGATCTTCTTGAAGTCATCAACAGATTATGATTTGCTTTTAACACTTTATTTGATGTATAGGGTGGCGGCACATAAACAACGTTAAGATTTGATCAGTGAAAACATTTTTTGTTTAAGTCTTTTTTTTCGTCTCTTTACACAATTAACTAAGTAATACTTGGGAAATTTATGATGGGAAGGCTCAACACCGAACAAAGAACCAAAGTTGTTCAATTTTACTTTGAAAGTCAGCATTCGAATATTCATATCATATCGAAATTTCTTTCATGTTCGAAATGCTCCTAGCGCTCCAACAATTTATCGATTGGTTCAGCGTTTTGGGCAAGAAGAGGCTGTCTGTGATCTTCCGCGTGCTGGAAGACATCGTGCAGTTCGAAATGAAGTGACCACTGCTCGAGTGGAAGCAAGTATTGAGGAAAACCACCAGACGACGTTTTCAGCAGTTAGAAATATCTAGGTGGTCTTTGCAAAGAATTTTACATATGTTACATCTCTTTCCATATAAGATGTAATTGGTTCACGAGTTAACACCAAATGATGCACAAAAACGCATTTAATATAGACGCCGTTAACGTCACTTATGCGCCACGCTTTATAACCCATTTCTGTATTAAAACAAATAGAATACATTAACATATTTGCTACTTACCGAAAAGTTAAGCGCCAAACCCAATCGAATGGGATGCGTTGGTGGCAAATCATTCATAGCAATATCACTAGCTGCCTTATAGGCAATCAATGAATTTTCAGCAGCGTCTTTACGATCCGAGCCGGTAGCGAATTCAGCCAAATAACGATGGTAATCACCTTTCATTTTATAGTAGAATACTTTACTTTCGCCTGTGGTGGCGCATGGAATGAGATGTTTCTCGAGAACATTCAAAATGTCAGAGCAAATATCGCGCAACTCCTTCTCGACCTGGCCGCGATAAGTTTTGATCATTTCCAATTTCTCCTCGGCACCCTTATTCTCCTCTTTTTGTTCAATGGAGGTAATGATACGCCACGAGGCACGACGTGCCCCAATCACATTTTTGTAGGCAACCGATAAAAGATTACGCTCTTCAACGGTTAATTCGACATCCATAGAGGCGACTTTCTTCATGGCCTCGACCATTTCTAGAAAATGAGAAGTAAATAAAATTACATAAAACATTACTAATTAAAAAAAACAACACGAAAGAGTTGATTGTATAAATGTTATCAAGGGGAATTCATTTGTCATCCTTACAATTTAGAACATTACATAATTTGTACAATTTTCCTTTAAATGATTGGTCGGTCATGTCAAAGTTGTAAGATTTAAGTTGTTTCTACCAAACATTCATGTTATTTTTCTATTCTCACTATTCACTTTGTTACAGAGGTGGCCTGACCTCGCTATTTCTGATTTAGACTTTTGAAACAATTTGAAAGAGGGACCAGAGGGTTTAGTCACACAACTCAACGAGGTGAGCTTCAGAGCTGGCAGAGTTATGAATCACTATTTCAAATATAAAGGGGACAGCATCACGTCGGACGGCAAACGACGGCAGTTTTAAACGAAATTTGCACAAAATAACGCTTTGTGCACGCACAAATAACGTGATACTACAAGTTATAAAAATAAATCCTTTAACAAAGTAATAACCTATTATGAATTATTGTGGCATAACGGCAAACTATATAAATATAAATTGGAAAACGTAAAACAAACGCAGCCACCCATACGCCCTCTTTTCGTCATTATCATAAAGCAAACTGACTGCATTTTATCAATAATTAATATTAGACAAACTCAACATTTAAGTACATGGAAACTTGTATTATAATCAACATTCAATATTTGAAAAACTCATTGTTTTTTATTAATGCTTCCTTCCATTATTTCTTGTTGCAACTGTGTGTATCATATGTGGTGATACTCCATCCTAATTACGAGGATAGTTTGAAGAACATCATGCGATTCCTTTTTTATTTTTCCAATGGAACACATCCATCTTCATGGTTATCAGCGTCTGGATATTACGCCCAAATGATAATAAAAGCAAAAGAGAGAAACACGTTGTTGTTCGCAACTTTTGACTCGATGTTAAGGCAGAGACGAAGCATGTGTAAAGGAAGTTGAAGAGAGGGGTGTTCAAAAAACAAGCGCGCATTCTTCTAATTGTCAGACAAACAAACAGCCATCCCGAAGCAGCCAAACAACCAACCACTTAGACAGCCAGCCGAATAAGCCAGACAACATAAAACGTACATACAACAAACAACCTCAAATTGCAAAAGTCAACTCGTGGTGTTTTGTTGCCGGCTCATTTGGTTCGCTCATATACTCGTCGCATGTATGGCAGAACAAGGCCACAAACAATAGTGAAGAAAAAGGTGGTAGTAGCAACAACAGCAGAAATGTATTCCCATCGTACACACAGAAGCGGAAAAGTAGTAACGACAGCAACGTTAGTTAGCAGCCGACTGTGCAACGACTGGAATGAGAGATACATTTGGCCATGCGTGTGAGCAAGACAAATCCATCCGCACTTAATCTATAACACAGCACAACCTCACTCGTCGGACGCGTCACTAACTATTCTCAGCCAAATATTTGGCAAACCAAGAAGTTCAAAATCATCAACTCGACACCGTTTATTGATGATATCTCTAGAGAACGGACAAGCAGGTAGGCGGGCAGAGATGATACTAAGTCAGCCACTTCATGGCATATATTATAGTACATAAAAATAATGCAGTAATTATGAGAGCATTGCGTCCATGCGTTGTGTGAGTGTACCTGTGTGGAGCAATACTCATCGTCCATAGTATCCCTATACACCTCATACTCTCCGCCCCGCGGTTCCTCTTTCTATCGGCTTGTGTGGCATTTAAAACGATGAGATATCGCTTAGCTCGCTCGCCTGCTGGCTGATGACGACCGCGAGTCTTCGATATTCCGTCGTTGACAAGAGCGTACATCTGTTTTTCATACTAACACACACACAAAGCAAAACAGAAATTATTTTATTTAGTATGCTCCAATTTTTCAAAAATTTGGAGGGCAGTTCCTCATGACTTTCATCCAACTGACTGGAGATGGCTGCTTATTGCTACAACATGAAGGGGTGTAACACCACCTCCACTAAAGCGTAGAGCGGGGGTTTCTTTGTTGCGTGTTCTAACAAAGAATTTACCTTTGACAGTAGAGGGAGGATAGAAAAGTACTACATAGTACTGACGGATACCTCTCGTAGTACTCAGTTTTGAATTCGTAATAGGTTGAAAAGGAATCGCACAGCACACTATTTTATTGCCGAATGTTTTCTCGTCTTTGGGCATTTTCTCAGCCACTTTGTATGAGTAATACAGAACGATAAAATAAAGGAAAAAAACTAAAGAGTTGCCAAAGCAAGGGAAAAATGTCACTTTATCAAGCGTGTAGTCTCTACACCAATTACTGCTACTTCATATTTTCCATACAAATAACGGTCTATTTTGAACTGCAAAATGTCATAGGTTTGGCAATTAAAAGTGGAATTGAGCGACAGATCACACATTCGGCCCATATGTCCATCCTATACGTTTAGATATGGTGGTTGTCAGGTTTGCCAGGGATGGAGGCAAATCATTTCAACAAACCTGTTTCTAACACCACTTTTCTCAGTGCTGCCAATATAATGTGGCTGGCTTACATAAACGTTAAGCTCCAAATTACAGCAAAGAAAGAAGCCAAGCAGGCAAATAAAACGTATATTTGTGAATACAGAAAATTAAACTATAATTTGAAATAGTTTTAAAAATTAGTAATGATTTGCCAATTTTTTAAGTACAATTTTTTAAAAGAACTTTTGAACTTTCTAATACTAATAGAGTTTAGGAAATAACAAATCTTTAGTACTACATTTAGGTCATCACATCTATTCTAATTAACTTTTTACAAAACGTAACTAGTTCTAATTGTTACTTTTACGGGATATGTTAAAATTTAGGTAGCATATTATTTATTCTTTTGACTTGTAACCTTATATGCTTGTGGCTGGGAAGCCAATAAGTTTGAAGTTATATTTCATGTTAATATATATTTAATATATATAATTTAATATTAAATTTATACAGGGTGTCCGTCGGGAAGGTTTGTTTGTTTTTTTTTTTTTTTGTTAGCCTCCCGAATGCGAGCCCTTTTGATCAAATTTTTCATTACATTCTCACACATTTCACGCGGCATTTCATTAATTTCATCACGAATATTTTTTTTGAGTTGCTCAAGCGTTTTTGGTTTGTTTGCACAAACCTTGCTTTTCAGATATTCCCACAGAAAAAAGTCCGGTGCAGTCAAATTAGGCAACCGTGGAGGCTAATCAACGTCACTTTTTTTTGAAATAACTTGTTGTGGAAAGAGGTCTCGCAGTAATTCCATTGTAATCCTGGCTGTATACGATGTGGCACCATCTTCTTGATACCACATGTAAATCAAGCCCAAAGTATGCAGTTGTGGCGTTAAAAAGTTTTCAATCATATCACGATATCGCTCCCCATTGACAGTTACCGTTACGCCGTTTTCAGTTTCAAAGAGGTAAGGTCCAATGATTCTTCTTGACCAAATTGCACACCAGAAGACTGTCAATTTTAATGGATGCAAAGGTGACTGATGAATAATTTGAGGGGTTTGCCTTGCCCAGAACCGACAATTCTGTTTATTCACATATCCATTCAAATGAAAATGTGCCTCGTCACTCATTATGATTTTTTCATGAAAATCGTTGTTGTCATGGGCGAGCTGTAACATCCTATTGGCATATGTACGGCGGCGTAAATGGTTTTGTGGAAGAAGCTCTTGTGTCAACTGAATCTTAAATGGAAACAAATGCAAATCCTTGTGCAAAATGATGGCCAAAGTTGTTCTTTGAAGACCAAGCTAAGCAGTAATGTTTCCAGTCGACCTTGCAGTACGTTGCGGTCCATGCTTGGCCCTATCAGTTACAGTCCCTCTATCTTCGAAATCATTCACTACACGATAACTAGTGCGTCTTGTTGGCACGTTGTTTCTCCCAAAAATTTCACGTAACTTTCTCATCGTCACAGTAACCGATGATTGATTTTGATAAAATGTTTTAACGATTAAAACACGTTGGTTTATCGAATATTTTTCCATAATAAATTTGACACGTCTCTACTTCACGACTGCCAAATATGAACTGTCAAGTCTAATGTAATGTTTACCAAAATGGCGGCAAAACAAAGTAGTATACCTTCCCGCCGGACACCCTGTATATAACTGGATTGAATAACGAATCTGTTCAGGATGATATTATGGATTATTTAATATGTATATTATCGTATTACATAATGAATTACAGATAAATAAAATAAATAAATAATATTTGAATATTGAACTAAGTCCTACCACCCCTTTAATATCTGGCTTGAACATCGCTTAAAACAAATAATTTACAGAACCAACAAATACTTCATTCACAGGCTTAATTCCTATACAAAATATATTGATTTCAAAGGGATCCAGTAGGACTATATTTGTAAAGGATTATTTCTGCACAAAAATACAAACATTTTACGTGTCACGTGTACTTTGCAATGCATACAAAAGCTAATCGGCGATTGGCATTTAAAATAAATTTGGAAGGGATTCCCCCACACACTAATTATACGCTTAACTGTATGTAAACCCATATGGTGTTACGGTGCTCTTACGAGACATTACGGAAGCTCTTTGGCAAATGAGAAACTGTAATATACATGGCGACTTGAATATGCCATATGTGAAAGAGGAGATAGAAAAAATCAAAGCAAAACATATGGCCAGAACAGAACATCACCGTAATGTTCCAGCAAGAAACCTTGCTTACACTACGGTACCTTCCAGACTCCGGAGAAGTGATTTTTCAATCCCATGAAAGGGAAAAAAGGACATGACCCCTGCCGAAAATGCATTGTCTTCTAATATCTCAACAGCGTAATGCTTCAAAATAATCTACCTGAGACCACATGTCCGGGTCCTGGCCTCGTCACTCACGTAATCCGCACTCACATAGTCCACATTACAAAGAGTAATACATGAGTTTACGCATTACGCCTGGAGACTCTCCACTCATGTATTCCGGTCCTTGGCCTCTTTTCTCACGTAGTTTAAATCTATGAAGAGGGACATGTGCGTAACTCAACTGTGAGATCATTTGTACGAACATTGCGCTAAACTACACCATTAGAGAAGCTGCCGTGAGCTTTTGTATATCAAACTAATCTTTGCCGATCTCAGAGGACCGTATAAACAAAAAGCATACAGCTAAAAAAAAAAAAGCGGGAAAGATACATACTCGTCGACAATTAGATCTAAGATTCAACTACTTATTGTTAGGCTCACTACGTGAGCGATCCAATAATACAAATAAAGCAGAAAAGATAAACTATACATAGACTCACACACAATCCTGGTCAACCAAAGAAATTACGTTAAAACAAACGCTATCTATGAATGCTTCCTGAAAAAAATTTGGCAACTCGATTTAAATGTTATTCTGTCTTCAGAGCGATCAAGGTTGCCCCGAAAACGTGAGCGCCTTTGCATCCTTCGCATTCAATTTAGCCTCTTCTTCACCTTCATCCATTACAATGTTTTCAAAACGCGCGGTATACAATGCTGCAAATATTAATATTTCCTATAATCTTAAGGTTAATGTATCTAAAGACTGAATAAGTACATCTGAAGTACGTCTAATGTATACGTAAATTGATTATGGATTAGTGCGGTATCATTTCCACGTTAAATTAGCTGTATGAAAAGTGAATTTGTAAACTGTATAGAGCACTAACAAATTACAGCGTATCTAAACGTTAAAACGATTATATTCCCCTATGTATTAAGTATATTTGTTAAGCAGCTGTGAAAAATAAGTAAGTATTCTGCGATTGGCTCTATTTGAATGTTGCTCAATGCTTCATCTTTCCTCTAGAACATTTATATTTAAGTGAGAAATCGATTTGCCTTTGAAGCCGTGGATTTAAAATAAAGCTCTGATTAATTCGCCCAGCATTATCTTGAGCCTAAAAGGACGTTTTAGAAATATATTGGTTTAATTTGGAGCTGAAAAACTGAAGGGAGAAACCATTCTCGCAGAATATTAGACTTTCACCATCATTTTGATTCTCTTTTTATTTACAATAGCAATTTCACTGAAGACTCTCGAATGCAAAAACTTTTTAAGAATGAATAGTAATTCTCTGAATGTGTAACTTCGCATTGAAAAAATATTAATATAAACAAATTTGGAAAACTACTACTAATTTACTACTAGTTACCTTGCTTAAAAATTGTACATAATTTTTTTTTCTTTTTTTTTTTCGATATTGTGCTAAAGATTGTGCTATTATTGTGCTATTACTCCAAAGGAGGCAATGAACCTCAATACGTCTAAGTTCAATATATCTTCCACATAATTGTCAGTAGGAAGACTGTTTCCCTATCACACTGGGCAACTAGTGAGCTGCTATAATTCGTTCATAATTATTCCCTGCTGAAAAATGTGCTTGACCTAATTCCGGAATTCCAACAAAGAGCAATCAAAAAAAAAAAAAAAAAATCAAGGGAAACATTTTCTTTTATAATGGAAAGTACGGTGATGATAATAAAAGAGAAATATCATTTACATCCCAATAATGGGAAAACATGTAGTTCCTAACGATGTAAGGATCTACTCTACTTATTTATAAAATACTTTATACGTGTATATAACATTCTTATTTCTGGCTCTTTAAAACTTTAGAAAATTTACATTATATATAAATAATAAAGTAATGTAATAAAGAAATATTATAATATAATATAATAATATAAAACCAGTCTGAAGTTTAATTACCTACATTTATGGCCCATTCTAACTTATAGATTTGGATGCAGCAACGCATTCAATCAAAAAACAATAGCTTTGCACTTATTTAAAATGAAAAGAAAAAAATTCAGAGTAGACTGTATGAACTTTATCGAGTCTCAAGCTTAATCATCGCCTACAATTTATGATTCGGAAAACAACTTTGAAAAAATATTACCGTGCTACACAATTGAGTTCCTCCTGTTAAACAAGAATCGAATTCAAATTTTGTATTGTCTCCCCACATGATAATGAGCTGTTTGTAGACTTGCATTTGCATTTGACACGACTTCATAACTCTGGGTTTTATATGAAATTATGTCCCTTTATTGAGTTACTTTTCCGTCTATCGCTAATAATCAACAGCGACCCATAATTCTTAAAGGGCCAAAAATATTGTACACGCATGATTGCCATTCGTTGCGCGGTCAGTCAAAGAAGAGCATCAGAATCATAAGCATTTGCTTAATGCCTTATAGCCCCAGACATCAAGCGAAATAAAAATATCTTGCGGTTTCTCCTGGTTCAACAGATTATTTCCCATATAGTATGCAAGTTTCCAATGTACTATTTGGATGGATTATCTATGATCGCAACTATTAACAAAATTATCAATATGCACCAACAGCATCTTTTAAACCAGCTTTAAGAAAGCATGTCCATGCAAATTGATAAATGCGCCTAAATTAAAAAGAAAATGGTTCGGAAGTTAAAGCGAGATGAATCCGAGAAATTGACAAAAACAAAAAATGATGCCGAATCTGCCGATTTCGTGTTACTGTTAGTTCATGCAGATATTTTAATAAAATTTCTTCTGAAAAAAATACGAAAAAAAAAACAATAAACACTTGACAACTTTCAAAAAAACACCCCAATTTCGTATGGTATTGAATGGAAAAAAGGTCATGTCTAAAAATGCTTTGCGAACCATAAAATAATTTAAAATTACATTGATAATTTGTTGTACACTTATTAAGCATTAAGACTCAGATGCAGTGACTCAAGATATTTGGCAATATTTCCGAACATTCTTCAGTTGATGATTCAAATGTGATTAATGAAACCAATGGGAAAAAAAGATATTTTTTATATTCCATTAATTCCTTATATTGCACTCACAACACCACTCTCACGGTGGAGGCCAACTAAGAAGCGCCTGGGATTAACTAGAGGTATTGTAAGCGAACAAGATCAACTTATCAGTCGATTATTTATCCTTCAACGTCTTAAACGTCCCCAACGTTAAACGTCAACGTCCTCTCCTTCTCTATTGTAAATAGCGATTGATAGATAGATTTTGATTGAAAATTGGATCTTGACTCCCAAAAAAAAATTTGGCATTTAACGTTATGCTGATATTGATTATTCAATTAGATTGCTCGATATTTCTGATCAACGAAATACCAGAAAACTATAATTGTGTTATTGGTCCTTTAAACAAAAATTCAGACCATTTTTCACCTACGGCACACTTTTGGAAAGCAAAATATTGGGGAGAAACAAAAAATTTCTGTAAAATAATTGGGTAATGCTGAGATATTTCGAATTGTAAAACAGATCTCCTACAAAAATTATTATACAAAGGTTGTGATGACGACTTGCTCCAATAGTGTAGAAAATTTAAGAATTACTAGCAACGAAATGGTTGCAAGCACTTTACTATAGAATGATATTTAACCCATTGAATGTCTCCTCCCATTCCTTTGAAATATGCCATGCAGAAATTTCCAAAAAAAAAACTGGAACGTTTACTTTCAGCTCCAAAAAAATCGATGTTGCGCTCTAATTAATCGATTTTAAAAATTGAAACAAAAAAAATTGGTAGTCTATTCGAAAATAGATTTGCCATAAATAGATTGCCACTTACCATTCTCTACATGTAAATATTAAATATGCTATAAGCATTTGTAAATAATCCAATTTTTGTGAATCATTCACATGGAATCTATTACAATGTATAGATGAAGACATTGAACCCCCATAAACTTGAATCGCTTTTGCAGAAGAGGCAAACGTCATGGCAACTCTGTTGATACACATCCACAATTCGCCCAGAGTGTTTATGCATGTGTATAGATATGTATTTATTGTTTTCTGCTTGTCAACGCGCAGAGCAACAACGATCGATTCATTCATCGATTTTTCGCGCTTGTAATGAACAAAAATTAAAAAAGACGGGGGAAAAAACGCTCCCAAACAAACACATGCACATCCAAGCAACTCACACACGCCTTCAAACACGAGATTTTTCAACATCATGCAAAGAAACACCACAAGAAACCAGGAGACCGACCAAGTAATAATGCCATGGTTAACACACAAAAAAGGCAAAATATGTGCGAAAATGTACTGCAGCTAGCGGTGCTATTCACGCAAACAGGATACTAATGCACAACTTTCGGCGCTGGAGTGAAACGGCGATAGAAGATAATGAAATGACGACAACAGCTTAGTGTGGATGTGTGCGATGACGTTAAGTAGAAACGAAGGAAACCACATTTCAAGAAAAAATTCCATAAAGCGATAAAAATAATTTGCAAAATTTGTAACTCTTTCTTCGCCACAGCAATCCGCCGCATACGAGTGGAACCTATTGAGAAACTCGTCTATTTTTAGTAACATGTGAAAATTACAATCGAATCTATTAGACACCACCCTAAAATAAGATAACCCCCACCCTCATCATTATCGTGGCGAGTCGAATCGAGCCGTCGTCATATACATTTATGGAAATTTTCTGTATACACTATTTTTTTTGACAAACAAACTCAAGACGACTTTTCCCCCTTTGGATAAATTTAACAAAAGGAAAAAAAAGACTTGCTACTGGCCAATTGCTAGAGCGGGTTCCTCATTATGCCCATATTAACCAATACATTGTCAAATGCCAAGACACGCTAAAAATTATGCCGGTAAAAAAAATCAAGTTTTTTTCTTTTTTCATTGCGATTTCTACGAAAATTTACTCATCACCAGCCATCGTCGTCTTTGTGCTGCTGCTGACGCACCAAACCAATGACGGATGACCGGAATAGAGACGAAATGGACAGATAGACAAACGACCACACATACATACACACAAGGGAAAACTCTTTGCTCTTTTCAATTTTCCAAGAAGTCTCATCGTCAGCCTGTCCTGCCTTAAATATGCTCCTTTCATGAATTAGATAGAACCCTACTACTGTTTCAAAAGCGTTCCACTTTCCTATTCCTGTTTCTTTTTTTTTGGTTTCGATTACTCACCATCATAGCGTTCTGCTTGTTCGGCCAATTTAGCCTTGTATACATTGTTCTCCCGTTCAGACATTGTGCAAAATATGTTTTTGTGGTAGAGCTGGGTTTAAATCCTTTTTTTTTAATAAATATATTAAAAAATTCCCGGCGTCGTTGTGCTTCTGAAAAATGACTTCTTCGCTTTCGTTCCGACTATTCTTTTTTTCTGTTCTTTCTACTTTTTTTTTTGCTTAACTTTTTTCTCTACTACGTTTTTTTCTGCTTCTCTGACAAGCGCCGCTTTTATACTGTTTTTTTCAATGTCGTTGGTGTACGCAGGGTAATGTCGCTGTGTAATCCTGGTCAGACGAGAGAAGAGAGAGAGAGAAAAAGAAATGTGTGTTCAATCTCGACAAGTATAGACACTTCAAGCACTAAATCTGGCCAATTTCTGCGCAAATTTTCCTCTTCTAGTTATTGTTTTTCTTTAATTCTTTTCTTTTTTATTAGATACTTTTAAAATTTGGAAATACACACTTCTTAAAATGGTTGATGATCGCCGCCGTCTTTACGCCGCTGCTGCTTTTTTCGATTTGTATAGAATCGTCGTCACACTAGTTTTTCGTTCCTTTTTGTCGCTTACTACAATCAATATGGCCGCACCTAAAATCCTTGGCATATAGTGTGCTCTTTCCGTCGCACGGCGAACGCCGTAGGAATTTTAAAATTTTGACAGTTATTATTGTTGGTTTTCATTTTTGTAGCTTTGTAGCACACTCCGGCATGGATAAGGTTGGTAACGACAGGCCCAAAGCGACATTGCGGTAGAGTTGTATTTGTGCTTAGGTTTGACTACGTAAAGGTAAGTGAACATGATGGTTTGTTCAAATTGTACGCTAAAGGCTAATGCGCAGTTGAAACGAAGTAAAGCAACCTAATAGATTTAACCCGATTTGTGGATAATCTGGATAAGTTTTCATACTAAAAATTTGTTGTGGATTCATTCCCCTATGGAATGCATGTATACGATGCTACCGAAAATTTCGACAGCTAAAATTTTCTATGACCTTTCGCGAAAATTTAATTTAGGATTGATACTACAGGGAAGTTTACGTCAGAGAAATCACACGTTTTTCTCTTGTTTGCCATGAAAATTGTTACATAGAAATGTGTATAGATTTAAGAGTTAAAGAGCTTCGATCATTAAATGCACAAAAATAAAGAAAAGCATTAAAAAAAATATTTTCCCTGCAAAGGCTAGTGAATTTCAAGCAAAAGGAAATTTTGTTTACGCATTAGACTTAGGTTTGGGAATATCTCTACATTTTTGTTGTATTTGTTCCTAATGCACAACATGGTCTGTTTGTGTTTAGTAATTTAAATTTTTGGAGCAATTTGAAATCCAGTGTGAAATTATTTGTAAGTATGCAGTTAGAAGTGACATTCCTAATTTTCGCCGAAAATCAAGAAATATTTTCTGGACTTTTTACACATTAGACAGCTTTCAAAAATCAAACAATTATTCTGATAGATTTAACCCTATTTGTAGGTAACTCGGTTAAGTTTTTGAACTAAATATTTTCGTATTTCTTCATAAAGTGGAAATACTACCTTTTTGTTGGCTCGTAACACTGAAGTCGAAACAATTTACAACAACTGTCATTAAGTACTAAATATTGTTAAAAGTAATCTCATTAACATGTTAGAGTGTCATTTGTGATATTTAGATGATTGTATATGATAATCATACGACGAAAACATTCGGCATTGGAAACAAGCTCTCATTTAGATAGGTAAGGGGTTCATTAAGGGGATGTCGCACTGACATATTGATCTGTCAGGTATAATCATATTTGAGAAAATTGGCAAATCTGTCAGATCCGGTTAGTTAGTCATCCCCTTAGTGGAATGTTTTCGTAACTAATTAGTAGTGATAATCCCAGAAGAAACTTTAAACTTTTCTTTTTTTGTTAGAATGCCTGTTATTGAACTCTGGCTACTCCATGTTTTTTTTTAGCTTGACAATACCATAAGCATATTTTGACGGCCTTTTTTACGCTTTTAAGGAACTCTGAAGTCTTATGAAGAAATCAAAACAAGATGCAGATTTTTATTTTTTATCTTTTCTAACAGCCTCGATGTCCAATATGTTTTTACAATAGCGATGTAAATCGCATAGAAGCAAGCGAAGTGGTATCAATTGCATCGCTCTGTAATCAATTTCGTTGACGATATGGCACCGAATTTGGGTGGGTGGATACACAATTTTACTGTCACTGAAACGCAAACCCATAAGGGTGGATACACTCTGTATAAGATTACTTCGATTGTAAGAATTAATCCGATTGGAATTTTTAAACAAGTGTCTCTGATTCGATTTTATTTGCTCTGCTTAGGTATTTCCCAGATCGGTGCCGCAGGCTCTAACCCAGTTGGTGGTTTGGCGTCGTTTTCACGATATTAAACGTTTGCACCGAGACCTCAAGAGGCGTCACAAAAGCCTGCAACTGCCAGGCTACTTGCCAGAACCCATTGATTGCTCGTTTTTTAAAAGATTTGATCGAGATGTTATACAAAAGAGAAAGGAGTACATTCTGCAGTTACTGGATTTTGCCGCTCAGCAACCAGCTTTGTATAAATGTCATGCGTTTGCCCAGTTTTTCAACGAAACTACTTCCTCGAGTAAGCTACATAAACTGGTTCAGAAGGCGGTTAGGGGGCTTAGTAGAAATACGGCGGGAGCTGCTAACGACGAAGTGGACTGTGGAAAACTGAAGGCGTCCGTGCTACTGAATGAAAAGAACTCATTTGAAATTATACAAGACAATGATGAAACCCTTCCGGACACTAAAGGTGATGATGATGAGGATGAGGTGGAGGGGGAGGATGAAGAGGGCGACTCATTGGGTAATTTTGAAGGTTGTATAACAGATTCCAACATGAGAAACAATAAGTTGCGTATACTGACGCCTATGGCCTCAGTAGAAAGCGAGGATAGCGATTATATTTACGAAGCCGCTCTGGAATTCTCCCAAGCAGTTCAGGCTGAAGCCAATTTGGACTACAATGAAGCTTATGCGCATTATAAATCCGGTGTCGATTTGCTTTTACAAGGTTGCAAAAGTGAGCCCTGCGATGAGAGAAAGTTTATAGCCAAAGCAAAAATAGCGAAATATTTGGCGAGAGCTGAAGATATCTACGAACGGTTCCTGAAAACAACACCGAGATCATTTGCAACGACATCCTCGTCAAATTTCCAATTAGCCATCGATGTCTCTGGAAATACTAACTCCGATTCTTCTGGATTATATCTCGAACGCCCGTGGAATCATATGGCCAAGTATAAAGTAATTAGATTATTGGGCGAAAAAGTCTTACATGTCACATGTATAACGGAACCTTTAAGGCCCAAATATGTAATGAAGGGAATTGAAAAGCCATCAAGTAATTCGCCCACACAGACAGTATTTCTACCGCAACATGTGCCATACATGGTAGATCTTTTGGCATTTTTTCAATCGGACCAGAAGATATTTCTATTGCTTAAGCAGGCGTTAGGCGGTAAATTAATCGATTACATACATTCCATGAACAAACCTGCCGGTGAAGAAGATTCTTTTCTGCATAGTCAAGCAAATAACGATTGGAACTCTATCGATGGAGGTAGAACTGGATCGTCTGCCCCGTCTAACATCAATGATATAGTTGTATCCTCTAAACAATTAATAAAATCGGTATCAAATACTTTGGAAGTCATTAAATCTTTGGAAGAATCTCCACGTAGAAATCCACAGAAACCTGTGAAAAGTGCTTTCTCCAACGTTAGCGAATTGCAGATTAAACAGTGGGCTGAACAGTTATTGGTAGCTATACATGCATTACATGAGAAAAGTGTAATTTTATGGTAAGTGAAAGAGAAAAAGAGCCGGGCTAATACATTATGAACCCAAAAACTTATATGTCATGCTTCTTGCCATCTTTCATGACCTTTTCTTTGTATTACTTTCAGTGATCTGCATACTGACAACCTGTTATTGGATGAAAATTGTCAATTACTCCTAACATATTTCTATCAAAATGAAGGTGTCTCCTCCGATTCGTGTATACACAAGGCATTAAGTCCCAAAGCCTTGGACCATCATTTCGTTGCTCCAGAAAGACCACTAACATTGCGTTCCGACTGGTGGAGTTATGGTGTAATATTGTATGAATTACTTCTGGGCCTGGTAAGTAAAGGAAGAATATAATTTTTCTCAAGATGAATCCAATATGCAACTTTCGCACATCTCCTACTGCAACAGATTAGACTCAAAATATGCAACTTTTTAATTTTGTGAAATTTGTTTCTTCAGATTTTGAAAAAAATTTTATTTATTCGACCTTTAAGGCTGAAGTTTAAATTAAGAAGAATTGGAAAGAATTTTAACTTTATTAAGTGGAAAGCGTAGCTCGACAGATGTATAGTTGTTAAGGCATTTTATTATATTAGGTAAACAACACAGGCCATAAAGTAACCTACGCCATGGGGTACGAAGTAAGCCTTTTAATAACTTTATCAAGTGATTTAAACTGGGCAACAATATGGCATCTAAATTATTTAAATGAAGAGGATCCTAAAAAATAGAAGTGGACCCATGGCTTGAATAGAAAGAATCAAATCGTAATCGTAGCCGCTGTCCAGAACGACCAGTTAGACTTTATAACCGTAATCGGAACCCTAAAAAACCGATAATCATTACGAGAAATCGTAATAATTAGGGATGTGCGATTAATTGATGATTAATCGGCCAATCCTATTAACCAAAATCCACATTAATCAATTAACTGATTAATCATACATTCGATCGATTAATCATAATTTTGATTATTGACTAATCGAACAACTGGTTAACAAAAAATTGAATAATTAAAGTCTTCCTATTTTATATTTTGTTGGGAGCCACTCATAATATAATATAAATGTTTTTTTGTCTAAAACATAAGTTGCTTGTACATTTCTTTCGTATCGTCTTCTTGGCCAAACTATCTAAAAATTTTTAAATAATGCATTGATCAGAAATATAAATAATCAGGATTATTAGTTAATCGATTAATTATGATATCTTAATCTTAAAGTCAGATTAATCGATTATCGCACATGCCCTGTAATAGTAGAAAGGTAACAACAACCGTCATATACCTATATAGGTAGATATAGTTTCGACGTTATTTATTCGTCTAAATCTAATTCATCGCCTTTAAAGCATTTCCCACCGGATACAAAACATTTATGCCAACGTGTTTTTCCAATTATCGAAGTATGGCAAAGAGTCACTTGATTATTTTCAATCGATTTAATTTAATAAAATGGACAGTAGTTACACGATGCTAAATCAGTAGATTATTGTTTTTTTTTTTTTTTTTTTTTTGAGTTAAATTGACACACCTTGGTTGTCTGCCCATAAATTCGGCCCTTTCTAGCGACTAGTTTCAGAAGAAACTCTTAATGCATAATACCACGATAATCGAAGAAAATTGTCGGTGAAGTCTTGATTTCTGAGCGATTTTAACGTGATCTTTTCGGTTTTGCTGCACTCGGTCAGCAGGATGTTTGCAGATGGTAACAACAAATAAAAGTTCTTTCGTATTTTCTGATGTTAGTTTTATGACGTGCTGATAATTGGAAATCATCTCTCCACAGTTTTGAAAGCTGCGGTATTTTTCGAAAAAATGAGTGTTTTTGGTACTAATCGATATTTGTTTATTTATTTAACAATCTTGAAATTACAAAATACATAAAATAAATACTACTCCAACTAAAAGTTGGTAATTAAGAAAACGAAAAAAAAAATATAACTTACAATACAACATAAAATTACCGTATAACTGTTGACTTATAACTACTTATAATATGATATAATAGGCGAAATGAAGGAAAATAACATTGACGCATCTGAAGACCAAAATGTCTTTTAAAATTCAATTGACTTATCCACTTTAAATGCCACCATCATTAGCACAGTCCCCAATTGTTAATTGACGATTACTGAGCAGCAAATTTCATCTTTTTTGGACGATATTTTCATCGACAGATCTTCGTCTTTAAGTTGTCCTCGATTTTTTTTTCTTTCTGACAAAGTCTATGTACCGAATTCCTTCTGTAGTATTCTAAATATTTCCACAGTATGAATTACAAATTTTATGTTAATGTAATGCACCAATACAAAAGTATGTTCCAGGCAGGAAAAAATAATTGTAAATCATATTTAAAAGTTTGTAAAATGAATTGCATTTTAAGATACCTGCAGTATAACACAAAATATTGCCCATTTTCTCACACATAGTGTTGAAAAACGACGGCTTTGAAATATTATTTTATAAATACATAGGATTCAGTAAGAAGCGCAACTGTGCATTTTCCTCGCAGCAATAAAGCAAAGTAGTCGTATATCGCTTACATTTTCAAAGAACTGATCTAAGCATGCATTTCTGTTTTCAGCACAACGCAAGGAAACTTCTAATTAAAAATCAGCTGTTATCTAGTTTACATTCTGCCAAAAAAAGTAACGGTAATTGATCATCTAAAAGTCCTACTTCAATTGTCATTTAACTTGTTTACTGTACTCGATTTTATCAATTCATCTCAAGCGCAGTTTGCGATTTTTGCAATAGACAAAAAATATCGAACAAAAAATTGGTTTCAAATGTTGTATTGCTAATGAAATTTTGTGTTTCCGAATCCCCGAAAACATTCCAGTATACTTACCGTGAATTACGTGCCTATGAGCGGTACAGTGCATTTAAAAGCGGAAAAGGAATGATGGAAGACTTGCCTTACTCAAGAAATTGACGAAATTGAAAATTGTTATTTAAGTTTGAGAGAGATAACTCCTGGACTTTTTGTATCTTACGAATCAATTCGAACTATTTAACGCGCATGTTAAAGATATGAAACGTGCTTCCGCTCGACTAGTTTGAAAAGAGGCAAATTGTCTTCAAAAACTCAATTATGTAAAGTCGTATTCTAGTTGATGACATGCTAGAACTAATCATTTCCCACATTATATTTATAAAAAGCGTTATAAGCTGTACTGAGACGTGAATTTACGAGTTTGACTTCCAAACGAGTCAACAATCTTCGGCATGATGGCTTCCAACTGAAACGATAACGAAAAAATCACGTAGAATGCCAAGGTAATATTGGCTGTTTTCTTTGATTATGGCGGTGTTGTCCACCCCGAATTTGGCGAAACGTATTCGATATTCCTTGGTTTTTAACTATAATCTTAAGATCATCTTAATGTTTGTTCTTAATCGGCTCTGTATTATTAATCACATATTTTTTATTAGTCTTTCAAATCTGCTCATCCAGGACAAATTGACTTATATGGTTTTGTGCAATATCCAGAGAATGCTGAAATATCCGATACTGCCCGAGATTTATTGGAAAAACTACTGCAACAGATGCCAGAGGAACGTTTGGATTATGAGCACATAAAACAACACAAATTCTTCGAGAACACTATTTGGGATGATGTCAAACAGAAAGGCTATCATAGAAATAAAAGTAATTAGCTGAAAAAGGATATTGTTTCAATTGTTCTATTACAAAATTTGTATGTTTATTTGTTGTTGCTTTTTTTTAATGTTTTTGTTTTATTGTTTTATTTATTTTATTATTTATCGGGCGCTATATTAAATATTTAATGCACGAAACATACAAGTCTACTAACTAACTACAACCTAAGTTAGATTCTGTAATTTAACAAATTTTATATTAGCTTAAAATGAAGAAATTATCCTAATTTAAAAACGAATGAGACTATTATTTTGGCCGAAAATTTCTGTTATAAATATTATTTGGTCTAATAAATGTAATGCATGTATTGTCATAAACCACAACAGTTTCCCAATCGTAGATTACATAATTGCTATAAGTTTTAAATTAAATTAAACATAGAAAGGCACATTTAGAATGCATTGTTTTTGCTTGAAATACAAATTTTAACTACACTACAAACTTAGAATTTAAATATGGAACTTTAAAGCTTACATACGCGTTAAAAAGAAGCAAAATAAATAAAAATCTCATTTAGGCTTTCAGTGGGTATTACAGTAAATTTAAGGCACATTTGGAATGCAGTTTATTTTATTGTTCTTAAATATAAAATAATGTTTTAAAACAAGTTTTATAAGTTATTAAAGAGTTATGTACACACACACACACACACATATATATATATATATATATATATATATATTTATATATTTAGAGTTATCGTGTTAAATTATTCTACTATTTGGACAAGACTTTGGATTTTGTTGTTGAACGAATATGGTCTATCAACTGAAATAGTACTAAAAACTAAAGGGTGTATAATTTTAGAAATGCTTGGCAATTATATACAATATTTGTGAGGAATAAATCATATTTCTACGGCAAACATGTGGACTGTATCCGCTTCCGCTTAATATAGCTTCCGGGAATTTTGTAAACATTATTTTTATCACATCATCAGAAATGCGTGGAAACCAGAGTTTGAAGCCGATTCAGCTTAACCGATCGGCGAGCCGCCGCCTGCTAATTAACTGCTGAGGGCAGCTGCCGTCGAGTCAAATGGCCGCTGAAGACATCGGATCGGAATTGTGCTTTTGGCTAACCCATTTTAAAACTTCTAGTACAGCAATACTAAAGAAATTGATATATTTTCGAAATGAGTTGACATATAGAGTGAGCTTCACAGAATAGAGCATGAAACGGTGCTTCGCTATGGATTTTCGTTTAGTTCTCTGTTTTATGGATTCGGGCACGATCTAAGCGTTAAGCGGTGTGAAAAAGAGGAACGATTTAGACTACTAAATATGTAAACGCATTAAAGCGCATAACAAATTTGTGGGAATTTAATTAGATGTTATAACTTTTTTCTTTATAGCCTAAAGGAACTGAATTCCTTTTCCATACATTTTCCTTTGGCAGCCTTTGCCGAACTTTTTTAGCTGCTGAAGTTTTCTGCAGCGTTATAAATAAATTTCCTTTAAACGGATTATGGAAATGGAAAATTTAACGTTTATAAGTAACACAATTGTGGTGTGATTGAATAAAGGCATTAGGATAACAAAAGATGAATTAAAAATCGCAGTGAACTGAATTTCTACAAACATTACGGGTTTCCTAACATTTTCCCATCTGGATATGATCCAAGGGCCATCTTCGCAAATTTTTGAGTATTGTTTAGTTGCACGTGTCAAAAACAAACGGCCATCCATTCCATTTGAGGCCATCACCAGCCTTTAATTAATTTTATCTAAATTGTTTTTCTTCATGTATTTTTTTTTTTTTTTTTTTTTTTTTGAGAAGCACCTATATCAGCGCATTTGCTTAAAGCGTGTGTGTTAGTGCCAGTTGAAATGTTTGCAATATTAAAAATATTTTTCTAGTAAAGGAAATCTACCAGAAATTTAACCAAATTTTTGACAAATTGTGTTAATTTATAAGTCAGTATGTGAGTATGCATCAAATGCAGCTGCGTTTCAGGAAAATTTTTTTTCTAAAGGCTGGTACTATGCTGATTTTTTGTGGTGAAACTCCATACAAATAAAAAAAAATTGAAATTGTTTCCATCATATAGTATTATGTTTTTTCGCGAGCAAAATATTCTTAAGTGGCACCATTGTTGTGACAGTTGTTGGTTTCCAACACTGAAATCGGATGATACAATTGTAAACTTAAATAGTAATAAAAATTAAAAAAAATTGACGTAAAAATAAGTGCTAGAAACCAATTCAAATTCAAAAATAAACTGGCAATGCCGCTAAAAATGTTCACGAGGGAAGAATGGAGAATTTTTTGTGCTCGTACAAGGAGAAGTGCCTAGCTTGATATAAAAGTTTTATGGACCGATATTTAAGTCACCTCAGATTAAAAAACATTCGCATCGCCGAGGCCGACAATATCGTATTGGCTTCAAACTTTGATGGAAACGTTGCATTTTCCCTACGGGGATGCGTCGCATTGGAATTTGAAAAATGGAATACATTTTGCATAATGAAAGAATATAACACTGCTCGTTTAAAAATATTATAAATTCTTTCCTTTGATGGAAAAGTAACCGCCATGTCGATGCTAGTCAGAAGCAAGTTTCTAGAGAAAAAGAAAGCATTTTTTTTTTTTTTTTGAAAAATGCGTTCTTCTTACTACAAATAATAACTGAAATATATTTTTCAAATTTAAATACGAAATAGCGCATGAATGTGGTCGCCCTTTCTATACTTTGGAAAGAAATAGCGTGTGAAGGCAGTATCTCCCTTTACTCTTTGTAAAGAAAAATAATAATGTTTTCACGCTTTAGAATAAACGCGTGAGTTCTCTTCACTTTCATTAAACACAGTGAAACTTTTGGAAGACCATTCGCATCATGTATTCAAAGTCATTTTTTTCTGAATGCGAATCTTACATCACAGCCCGAATGTGTTCCTCTATACCCTCGTTGTATATGTTTACTACAATGGCCGCCGAAAAGGCCTCAACTGTAGACTCAGTTCTTTTTGCTTTCTCAATTGCCACCTTTTTTGGACCTCCATTGCAAGTCTTTTGTGCGAGGTAA
>JAHXMU010000439.1:378956-393492 GCA_019455685.1 Philornis downsi
GGCAAAACATAACTATGCGCTACACCTCCTCCGTTTTGTTGCTGATGATGATGTGTTGATCCCCCAGACTCCTCTGTTTTAATGACGGTTTGTAAACCCGCATCAGTAGGATCGTCTGAAACTGATCCAGTCGTTGGGGCCGCAGAGACATTTATGTAATTATGTTGCTTTAACACGGCGACATTGTCATGCTGCTGCGTTGTCCCTTGCTGCTGGTGCTGGGGATCATGGGTTATGTGACATATCGTTGAACCATTAGGATCCAGGGTGTTGGTCGAACCAACACTAATATATTTGGGCTCATCGGTTGTCATATATTTGGCAGTGCCGCCATTTTGTTGGTGCACCAATTGTACAGTTGTTCCTTCTGCTAAATGCCCAGCAACATCTTCCCCGACCATATTGGGTTGTCCCATATACGAAGAGCCGTCGTGGCTGTGTAATTTCTGTGCATCCTCTGCGCTCGTACCACCTCCTGCGCCCATTTCAACTCTTGGAGGACTGCCGTATTCAAAATGACGCATTGGAAAGATTTGTGATTCATGAACATAGGTGCCATACTGACTGGTGTATGTGCCATAAGGACTAGCTGCAGGCGATAACAAACTAAACTGAGGACTTAATTCGTACGGTGGCTGATAGCTGGTCCAGCTGTCCATGCTACCGGGCGGCGTGACGGTTGTGGTTTGTGGGAACGTGGCAAACGGTGCTGCTAGAGCTGTGTTCAGCGTAGACGTGGGCGGAGTGCTGGTCTTAATGTAACCCGTTTTACGTGGAGGCTCATGCTTGCGCCATTTTGCTCGCCGGTTTTGGAACCAAACTTGCACTCTAGATTCACTTAAATTCAGTTTAATTGCCAACTCTTCGCGGGCAAACACATCAGGATAGGGTGCCCGTTCAAAAGCTCTTTCTAATTCCTCCAATTGATATGCGGTAAAGGTGGTTCTAAAATGAGAATAGATGGGGAAAAGTAATATTTAATTAAATAAAAAAGAGATAAGTTAAATTATTTCTTAAAAAAGTAACATATTTAAAGATTGCTCTTACGTAATGAATGCCACCAATAGGTGAAATAGGTCTTTACCAGCCGCAATAAGTTGCATGATAACAATAAAAGCACATGAAAGGTATAAATCCTAACCACTATAATGTTCACAATATCTCTTAACGTTATTATCTACTGTAGCTGCCATACAAAATTAGACAGATTTTAAACTATAACAGTTCAAACACAAATAAAACACGGTGACGCAAGGTGCTTTTTTCCCCTGGGATAGCTAAGGCCTATTACAAAAAATTCAACTACTACGACCCTATTTTCCTACTGCCGATTTTCAGGACACTTGGTGTCAACATACTATACATACATATACATTCTGTAACAAATGCTGCAAACTTGGGTATGAAAGTCAGTGCTCAGATAAGTAGTCTTAAAGCCTTTAGCTCCGAAAATCGACCTTGCCATTGCTTGCCATTAAACGTCAGCATTAAGAGGAAAAAATCTATACATTCTAACATTTTTATTATTGAAATTTCAAGTAAAGTTCTGGCTGTTTTTTTTTTATAAAAATGCAACTTTATTATAAAAACATGTCTACAAATGAGTATTGTCCATCGTTAGCTACTATTTTTTCCCATCTTTCTGGCAAAGCTCGTATTCCGCCACGATAAAACTGTTCATCTTTTGAGGCTTTCCATGAATCTAACCATTCCTTGATGTCGTCATATGAGTGGAACTTTTGGTCAACCAGACGTGCGCCATCGAACGGAACAAGTGATAATCGGATGGCGCAATGTCTACAGAATATGGTGGATGGGCATTTTAGCGTTTCCACATAGATTTCAACGAGCTTGGCCACGAGAGGCCGAGCGTTGACATGCTAAAGAATCACTTTTTCGTGCAACTCCGCGTATTGTGGGCATTTCTCGCGCAGAGTTCGGCTTAATCACATTAATTGAAGTCAGTACCGATCCCCAGTGATGGTTTCGCTTGGTTTTAACAGCTTGTAGTAAATAACACCGACTTGGTCTCACCAAATACAGAGCATAACCTTCGCAGCGTGAATATTCGGCCGAAGCGATGACGTAGAAGCAAGACCGGGCAGCCGCCATTTTCCTTGGATTGCTGTAGTAAATCCATTTTTCATCACCTGTTATAATACGATGAAGGAAGCCCTTCCTTTTTTGTCGCTGAAGCAGTTGTTCACAAGTGAAAAAAGGACGTTCAATGTCCCTTGGCTTCAACTCACAAGGAACCCAAGTTGCTTGCTTTTGAATCATTCCCAATGCATACAATCGCTTGGAAGTTGCTTGGCGGGTAACTCCTAATATTGAAGCTAGCTCTACCTGCGTTTGACACGGATCCCCGCCACAGTCTTTAAAGCGGCGGAACCTATTTCGACACGTTGTTCCACGTAAAGCAGTATCTCCGTAAACGTTTTGAAGCTCTCGAAGAGCTTCAGCCGCCGTTTTCTTCGATTGAAAGAAGAAAATCAATACTTTCCGCATTTGACGATTATTTGGCACAAAATCAAACATATTCACACAACCAAAAGAATATGACTTCAAAAGAAAATCACTATTGTGTCGATGCGGTATGTTTGCCATATGCCTAAGCTTGGCTCATGACGTTAAAATAGAAGAAAAGGCGGAACAGAAAGACGTTAAGTATGAGACCATAAATGTAGATTGATCTCCACCAAGACCAAATGAGATCAGAACATAGGCGTAGCAAGGTGAGAGCAGGGGAGCTTAGCTTCCCCAAAATCTTTTCAGCACCACCCATGGTGTTCAGATTAGATGCATTGAATGCACTCCCAGAGAGAATTTATTGCTACGACAATAGATCAAAGCAGTGGTTGGAGATCGATAGCAAAGAACTTATAATCATGATTTATATGCAGGAAAGCTTGCTCTATGATTCGAATATCAGGTGCGAATATGTGTGTCAATCATCATTTTAACCACCATGTCTACGCCCAACAATTGTTAATATCCAAAAGGTATTGCTTGTTTTCCACAACGAGGTTAATTGTGTACACTAACGATATATACATATGAATATCACCGGCTTTAGCCTGCGCCTAAAACTATATTCCCAAAACAAAAATCGGAGTCTGAAGATAAAATCATAAATTAACATTGAAAACTTTGACAATTACGCAAAATGACGTCGAGGTGAAAAGCAATTTATAGAGAAAACCAATACTCCATTCTCATTGCTGATATATTGACAGTAATATTGATAAAGTTACAAACGGATCCGAAGATGGACTGGCCAGGGAGTCCGAAAATATTATTATTGTGGGCAATAGCTGAATTGACATTCTAACAAAAAAAAACTTAAAAACGTTTTAGTTTTGAAAGTGTAATGACGATTTATATCTTCATTGTTTTTTGATATATTTTTCAAATTTTTCTTATATTTGATACGACTTTCAGTATAATTTTAGCAAATTGTATGACTTCTATATAAAATATTACAGCAAACAAACAGTTTTTGTCTATGAATTTCGGCAAGTTTGTTTCGTGTTTGTTATCTAATTTTGGGCAAGGCGTATGATGATATTTCTGATGGAAACTAGTCTCTGGTCTTAGAACAACAAAAGTAACATTAATATCGAAAAAAATTGCAAATTTTATTAAAAGAGCTATTACATGGCACGAATCACAAGAGAACTGTCCAAAATTCCACAGCAATAAAACCACTTGTTGCCATATTTTTTTGCTAACTCTTGGTAACACTGTGTCATCCCTATCTATTAAATTTCAGTTCGCCCTTTCATTATTTCCCGTTCGGTCGTTCTTATAAACGGTCTACCTTTGAAAGACGGAAATGAATTCTAAAACTTATTCAATTGTTATAATTTTTGGATCACAATAAAGTTTATTAATTGTGTAATTAGAATATGCAAAATTTGTGCCGATACTCAACATTAACGTTAAGAAAATCGAGCGTGAAGTGTCTGCAAATTTGTATGAATTTGCATTTTGTGAAAAGAATCATGCGTGATCTTGATGAAATGTGTAGTGTAAACAACTGTCCGCCACAAACATGCGATAAAAGAGCGTAAAAGTGTTATTGCAAACATTACCACGAGCGATGAGTGTGGGTAGAACAATAGCAGTTTTTAGAGTTGCTATTGTTATGGTTGGGTTGGTAGAGAATAATCGATTTATTGGAAGAAAGGTAAAGGTAAGTGTATCTTTTGGCAATTAAAACATTTTTTTAATACTGAAACGATGTTTATAACTATCATATATTGTTTTTTCTAACTCCTATCTGATTCGATTAAAAAATTAGTTTTGAATTTAAACTGCAGTTATTGGTAATTGAATATTTATATTTAGCTTTGAAGCTAAGAATACTACAGTGTTTTATTAACAGCATTTTTATTATATATTTCCTAATCATTCAACTCTGTATGACAGTTTTATTGTTTGTTAAAAAAAATATTTTGGCCGTTGAAGTTTGTTTGGGTCACAGATGTTAATGTTGTGTCAAATGTTTTCTTAACTACCCAAATAAGGCCATTTCCCTAAGAATAAATGTGTTGGTTGTAACTGTAGTGATTTTATTAGTATCATTCTATTCATTGTATGTTCCTTAGTTTTCAAGATATAACACTATGAAATTTGGAAAACAGATATGATTTTATATTTAAGATCTGTTTTGAGCAGCTCTAAATATTAAATTAAATTTTAAATGCTGGGTACTTGCAATTCGTTGCATCTGCCTTAGTATTTAAAACTATGTACATAATTTGGAAAACAGATATGGGACTATATTTGAGATTTATTTTGAGCGAATCTAATAGGAAAACCAATCGGTAAATATCGGGTTCTTGTGCAAAAATAGGTACATAATGCAATAATCTTCTAGTGAACACGCTTATAATGAAAAATTATTTTGCGTCAATTTTTCATAGAAACTCCTACATTTGTAGAGAAGAGCCTAAAACGAAATTTTTTTATGGCGAACGTAATTTTAGTCCCGTCGAACAAATTTAGGTAAAATTTCTTACGTTTATAACGAACAAAATAGAACATCCTGGATCAAATAATTTTATACCGCCTCTAGCAGTCAGATAAGTATCGGAGCCTCCTTTATCCGAAATTTTTGGCAAGCGTCAAAGTCATATTTTGTCAGGTTTCATAATCAAGATCCAATTCCAACAAAAATACAAATAATTTTTTTCAAATTTTATATACGTATAGTGCAAAGTGCGTTCCACCGAAAGATGTTGTGAGCCACCGAATCGAACCAACCGAAAATTTTATGTGCTTTGTAAATCTGCTTAAAACACATTTGTCTTCACTGGATTCTGGCTTATTTCGTTTCCAAAATCATAAAGGCATTTTTGAAATAAGCACATTACGCAGCAGGAATTTGAGTTAGCACAGAATAATATTACAATTTATATTTGTATTCGTATTTGGTGATTTTTAGAAGTTTTTTGTTTGATGGCCATGTTTTCTTTAAACTTTGATTTACGGACACGTTAATAAATGCAAAAATATTTCACCTACCTTGTTTTCTTCTTTTTGATTCCATTTGGATCTCCCTTCTTCTTATCATTCTTCTTTGCCGCAGGAGGTGTATTATTATTATTTGCTCCCGAAGGGTTTCCCACCGTGTTGCCATTCATCCCCCCATCTGGATTTGGGGGTGAGCACATCTCATCGTGTTTACCTTTATTAAGTTTCATATTATTCGTCAGGCCGGTGGGAGACTGGTTTAGAGCATTGGCTGAAGATGAACCAGTTAAACCGTTGTTGTTGTTCGAGTTAGGGGTCGTTGGTGGAGGACCTCCACCGCCCCCCATTGGTGCCTGTAAAAGACCCCCGTCGGTATTCGGGTTAACAACCAGTGACGTTGCGGCCGCATTGGAGATGAGACCATTGGTGGTTAATGGTGACATATTATGATCATTAGCGTTGCCTGAATTGATAATTTCGTGGGTGTGATGATTGTGATGAGGACTGCTGGTGGCATAGATATGATGCTGCTGGTGCGAGTGCTGGCCGTGGGGATCGTATTCCATTTTGCCGTTGGAATTGTGTAGTTGGTGGTGGTACTCGTTTAACATGGCACTGGGAGAATGGTGATGCTGCTGTTGCTGATGACTATGATGGTGATGATGATGAGCCAAAGGCTTGTGATGATGACTTAGGCCGTTCACTGGATTCTGGTGACCGCTGGGAGGCGGAGAATATTGGTGGTGATCCATTTTGTGGTTGGCAGGGCCATTGGGTGCCGCAGTTAAGTATTCGTATTTTTGCGTCGGCGAATAGCAGCCCATCTTTGTTACATATTCCATTTTTTGATCGTAATCGGGTGTTGACGCTTTGTAAGGATCCATTTTTGGCGATCCTGAGGACAGAAGGGTTTGACAATCCGGTAAACGCTGTGTGCACAAATCGCTTGAGTTGTTGTGTTGCATAACAGTGGCCCCTGGTGGCAAACTTAGCATTACCGAGTGCATACCATGGGCAGAGGTCATGGCTGATGAGGTGGGTGTCAAAGGCTTTCCATCCAGAGGACTCAGGGGTCCAGAAAATTCACTAAATATTTGATCCTCGAAAGCAGAATGCTCCATTTTTGTTTGCTTGGTAGCGTAAAAATTATTAGGAACTTATTTGGTTTGTTGGGGTTTGAGCGATTAATTTGTGCCCCCTCTGTGAGATTTTAATTGAAAATTTCGCACGCCTATTTAGAAATGTCGTGTCTCGTGATAAACGGCCGGTCGTCTAAATTTAATCCATTTTGCTTAATCAATGAGCGCGTGTAAAAATTAAATCAATTTCAATTAATCAAATTGATGGTATTGGCTGGCATAAAACCACTTGTCGCAGCCGCCCCCGGCTATAGTACGATGGGTGTGAGCAACTAATTAATTGCATTAAATTCAAACGCACTTCCATGCACAAATGAAGCTGGTGTTATCTTCCACTTGTGTTTGCACATTTGTCAAAGGAATTTGAATCTTTGTTTTATTCTCTCTTTATTATTATTTGTAAATCTTAATTGAAAAACACTTTTTAAGTATATTTTGTAGCTGATTTTTGTCTTTTTTTGTTGTTGTTGCTCAACAATTCTATGATTGAAAAACGAACGAACGATACGCCACTGACGTTGTTCTATGTCGAACACGAGGCCCTTAATTGAATCCGCAAACGGTGATGATTGTCTTTTTATACCCAATTTAGCTCGAAAGCGTTTTCCAATTTATGTCCACCAATCAGATTTCAGTAATGGCCGATTACCCAGCAAGTATCGCAGTGTAGTGTGGTCTGTGTTCGTACTTTTTAACCACGAATCATAACGTTGCTATGTTGCCACAGAGACTAAACAAGAGAATGAGCGCGAAAGAGACAAGTTGAGTCAATTTGTAGTAAGAAAGAAATGGATAACTTGGTGTGCGCGTATGTGTCTCGTTTGCCATGTTATTAGTTCACTACAGTCATGTGTTGTTGTTTTTCCCTATACTGGCCAGTAGTGATTGTTATGCATTTCTATCGTTATGACATTTCCTGCATTCTTCCAAATGTTCTCAGGAACTTTGTCGGATGCCAGCATAATTAACAACATCGTTCACTTCGGTCCTGGGAATATATTTTATTTGTGAGTTGCAAAAGTTTAATGGATTGTGTGTCATCACGGTTTATAAGGGACAACAAACACAACAGAAATCTCTTAAATTTTTTGAAGTCTTGATTTTTTGTATACCGAAGAAAAGATGGATTTGTATGGATTGATTTTCGACTAATGTTCTATGATTAAAAGCGGAAAAACCATAATCCGTTTTTTTGCCGTAAAAATAAAGTGGAACATGCGAATTTTCGATTACTTGACCAAAATAATAAGTAATAAAATTATTTTAGTCGGCAGAAGTTTAGTGACAAAAACGATTAAAAATCGGTCCGCACCATGCAACATTCATTATTATGATTTGAGAATAAACGCGGAAAGTAACTTATCGTATCAAAGCTCATTTATGCCATTTTTATTGTAATGTGTAAAAGCGAAAATTAAGTGTTCTATAACCTAACTGACCGAACGCGACGCGATGGTTAGCACGCTCCATTATCGTTCGCATGACAGGGGCTCAATTTCCGATATAGCCAGCTATCGTCTAGTAAATGCTCAAACTGTGACGTTCTGAGTAGTCGTTAAACTTTAGGTCCCGTTAAGTGAATATAAAAATATAATGCATGTAAGCCCACTGAACGTGAGAAACTCTCCCATATCCTTTTCATGGGATGCAAGAGAATTTCGCTTTAATCAGCTGATTCATGTGCAACAGTATAAGTTGCTACCAAATGTTACTTAAAGATGTTGGAAGAATTTTTCTTTCGAAAAGAGAAATCCTTTCAACGCTGTTTGGTCTCTATACGATGGCGCAACTTGTCATATACCCAGGACTTTTATGGAAAAATTTCAGCAAACACTGATTTTAAGATTATTCATATCCCGTTTGCACCAGCACTCTCACTGCTACGCCTATGCACCAAAGTATACTAAGCTTGCTGCATTTGATTTTTTTTTTATGCCGAGGTATTTCAAGCAGGAAGTTTACCAAACTAACAAATTTGGATGATTTAAAACAATGTATTCGAACAATAATTGACCCAATTCCTGCTGCAAGCTAGCAGGCAGCAATGAATAAGGTTGTTGCACAAAATGTTAAAAACTCATTAGAACAACTAAAAAATTTCAATATTTTTGAAGTGAATAAAGAACAAATAATATATGTATGTACAGGTATATGATGCGATGCCGACCGTTGCCCGATGATCAGTGCGGGCGATTGTCGTACATATGATAGTGGTTTCTACCCCCGAAACAACCAACTTTCTTTGCGCTATGGTCACATCGTTGTTAAGTAATCGATAAATCTACAAACTCAAACTGATGTTCGGAATCGCCATAAATCTATCGATGATTTTCAATTCGAAAAGTTCTCTCACATCCCATTTATGTGAATGAAGCAACAATACTCAGTCACCCCGTACATTATTACCTGAATGTTTCGTACACTTCTGTTCCCGCATCTTTTTTGTTTCTAAAATAAAATTTTGCAATTCTGACCTCATTTTTGATTAGTGGCGGACAATCTATGTCTGTCTCTATGATTCGTCCAATATGGTCACCATTAAATATGGTCACAACTCATAGAAGTAGACTCTCCGTATGTTCAGCGTACTCTGCATATTCTTGACTGCATTTACATCTTCATACCATTTACCATAAGATAAGTATTATAATAGCGTTGCCATTCTGTTTATGTCAATTAGAATTACTCATCTGGCACTTCATAAAAGAATATATTTTTGATCATGCTGACAGCCCGTGGCGGTACATGCATGTGCCCATTGAAATCAAGATAGAGGCTGAATCGCTTGAGTTAGAAGCCTGAATTTTATATGGATGTACCTTATAGCTATACAGGGTTGCCCATATTCGACGGACCCATCTGGCAACGCCATAACTTTTGACAGAGATGTCAGATCGCTTAATGACATACCGCGTTTGAAGCGTCAGTCCAAGCAGATTTTTACCATGGAACAATACACGCCACGCGAGCGCTCTGAAATAGTTGAAATTTACATTCAACAGAAGAAGTCAATTGTGAAAACTCAACGTGCTTTTAAAATATTAAAAAATGTGAGAAGTGCGCCTTCTAAGAACACCATTAAGCGTTTATACGAAAAATTTTCGACTGGTGAGGCTCTTTCTAATCCGAAGAGGCCAAATAAAAGTCGACCAAGGCGATCGGCCGAGAATATCGCTGCCGTACGAGCCAGTGTTGAGAGGTCCCCAAGAACATCCCAAAAACGCCGTTCTCAGCAGTTGGGCATGGCTCGGTCCACTTTATAACGGATTATTCGCGTTGATTTGCATTTGTTCCTCGTCGATTGGAATGGGCCCAACGAGTCATCGAAATGGCCGATGATGACGAGCAATTTTGGAACAAAATTATCATGTCCGATGAAGCCCATTTCACATTGAATGGGACCGTAAATAAGCAAAATTACGCCACTGAAAATCCTCAGGAGATTCAAGAATTGCCTCTTCATGACGAAAAAGTCACAGTTTGGTGCGGCGTTAGTGCGAAAACGGTCATTGGGCCGTTTTTCTTCCAAAACGAAAATGGCCATGCTGTTACCATCAACCAGGAGCGTTATCGCGACATGATGACCAATTTTGTGATGCCAATTATTCGTCGAAAGCGTATGAGGCAGTTCTGGTTTCAACAAGACGGCGCTCCAACGCACACAAGTCGCATAACAATTGATTTTCTGAAGAATTTGTTTCCGGGCCGTTTGATGTCGAAAAGTGGTGATTTGGACTGGCCACCGCGTTCGCCCGATTTGGCGCCCGCTGACTTCTTCTTGTGGGGACATTTGAAGTCAAAGGTTTACGTTAACAAGCCAAGGACCGTAGAAGAGCTCAAGGACAACATTCGTGAAGAAATAGCCGCTATTCCGGCCGAAATGTTGGCGAAAACGATGGAAAATGCTGCAAAAATTGCACAATACGCCATCAACGCCAGAGGCGGCCATTTGAGAGATATCATATTCAAAAATTGATGTAAACAAATCTACTTGGAACAAATTAAATGAATAAGATTGCCAACCGCCAAATTTTTATTTTTTTCTTTGATTTTTTTTTTAAAAACATGGGTCCGTCGAGTATGGGCAACCCTGTAGGTAGATTAAGTTTTAATTTACCTTGCTTCTTTAAAGTAAGACGCATGTTAACTTGATGTGTACGAGAAGGAATTACGCAGTTCATCATGGTAAAGCTGTAATTATGGGCATAGTTATTGAAAAATATTAAAAATATGATTTTTACCGACTTACCCGGTATATTTTGTATGAAAAGACGAAGTTTTTGCCACGCATATTAATTAACGATCGCGGCACGATGATTAGAACAAGCGACGCGTTATTGTGAATTTGTTCGGCAATACAAACATTTAACATTATTTAAGCCACGGTCGCCGTGATAAGTCTGACGTACACTTTGAGTAGCTAAGTAATTGACTAGTCGAGTAGAAGCTTTTGAAATTGACGTTCGGAATTGTTATTAAACTATAGATTTCATTGAGTGATTCTAAAAATATTCTAATGCATATAAGCATGCTAAATGCGGGAAGCTCTCTTCTATCTTATTTAGGGTATGCAAAAGATTTTGTTTTATATGCACAGAAGTCATATATGACAATAACCTTTTCCCTTTCGAATATAAAATTTTATGTAGTTTTATACGAAGCCAGATAGTTTTCACTATAAATTGTTCCTTTACGACTAAACAAAAGCAAAAGCAATAATTTTTAATGTAAATAATGTAAATTTGAAAATTCTTTACTGAATCTCACGAGATTAATAGCTACTGGATATAATGTGTATGATGTACAAATCTATATTGAAATGTTAAAAATGTACAATTGCACACAATAGACAATGTGAATATAATCAAATTCTTGACATTTGATTGTATATTTATGTAGACAATTTTTAATACGACATAAGTAAGTGAAATATAGCCTACTTCATTCTCCGGACATCCAATAAATAAATACCCATTGAATTCTGTAAAAGTGCGATTTTCGTGTGAAAACTCTGTACTACCAGTATATCTCACAATATGATCACTTCACAAAATTTCAGCACTCGCGTCGTCAGTTGTTCTCATGTGGGACACGTGTTAAACCGGCTAACCTTCTCATCTATCGCTATTTAAATGTTTACCACCACCACTGGCAAAGCAATCTCATTGAAAGTTGAAAAAAATTGTGCGATTTTATTTCTTAAGGATTTTTTTTCACCCCAATACAGAGGGTGGTTTTTTTAGTCCACTTCGATCGACACTAACGCGTGTCACCGACCTTTCCTTAATGCGATCATGACTTTTTGTGGCCCGTGTTGTTATGCTGGTATTTATTCCTTTAATATGAGATTTGAATATCATCCTCTTGGTAGAGGGAGAGACCTTTCAACGTCTGTCGTGAGCTCAGGATGTGGGCATTAAAATAATTCCACTCTAAGGGTATGATGAATTTTCGGACATTTATATCAAATGTGATTTCATTCACGTTTTCATCTTAATATAGTGTAAAATATGTCAATATAACATAAAATAAAAAATAGCTCAGTTGAATTGGCTCATAAAGCAGTTTTGCAAAATTAAATTGGTTTATTTTGCATTTTGTGCATTAATGGAACGATCTGAAGTATTTAAGTCATGATAATGACTGTAATGCACACCAAACACTTTTCCGGATGCAATGGCTTTTCCACAATCACTTCTGGGTTCTCAGAGCCCTATATGCGACAATATTGCTTGTTGACGTAACCACCGAGTGAGAAATGAGCTTCAACTCTGGAGAGAATTTTGTTCGATTGAAAGCTCACGTTTAAATCACCACTTTTGTAGTAAGTTTCAACCATTTTTACGCGCTCTTTGTTTCTTAAACGGTTCATATTCGTAAATGCCAAATTTCGCTAAATAAATAACACTTCAGATGGCAGGTATTTAACAGCTGACAGCCTTGCCACACTGGTGGTTTTGAAACCATTAAATGGACAACCCCTTTTGATTTAAAAACCTGAACCGAAAACATGTTTCTAGGTAGTTTCGTTTCTTAATCTGAATCAGAACTGAAACCAAATGTAATTTCATTTCTTGCAGAGAAAAAATGCCTGGCTCCAAACTGCGAAATGAAAAATGATTCAAACAATTTATTCTCTGAATTTGCGATAGCAGGCTACAGAGAAAATTTTATCTGTTTTTAGAATTGAAAAATTTAAAATTAAATACACATAACTCTTTTCATAAACTGAAACAGAATCAAAATTGCTTCCAATTTCGTTTCGAATGTAAGAATCAACATCAAAATTGTTTGTAATTCCGTTGTGGTTTGTATGAAACAGGAATAAAATTCAATACAATTTTGATTCGATTGCCGGAATTAGAATACAAATTTTGAATACTTTTAACGTAAGTTTCAGAAACTGAAACAAATCGAAACTATTTTCGGATTTGATTTTGTTTCGGTGACGGCACCTGTCTCAAACTGACTTTCGGGATCGGCGTTAGACGAAGAATTGTATTCATGTAAGCTTAGCGAACTTGGGAAGCCGTACCAAATACCATGCTCTGCAGAGCAATATATTTTTTAGCTCACGGCTGAAGAACAAATAAGCTGTTGATATTCGATGGTTTTTCCATTTCTAAAATTTTCTAGTACTAAAATCTTTAACACCAATATGATCGCCCAGCATTTTCCGAATAATTATATTTACAAATAAAAATTTTCCCACCGAAGTTGCTTTTCCCTCCAACTTATTATATGTAACATTCGATATTACCGACGCGGTTTGATGTCAAATATTTATATTTTTTTTACAATCTCTTCTGATGCGGGCTGTGAAAGTGAAAGGAAATGGTAAACTCTCACGCAAACCTTGATCATGGCTCTTTATGCTGTGATCAGAACATGAGAAAATTGCATTGAGATGGGTGATGGTGGTTGGTGATAGTGAATGGAAGTTATTGTGATGAAAGATTTGAAAGTATTTTTGATTCGTTGTTTACTTTTTTTGCATTTTATTGCCCCTATAATTTAAGCTAATTATGATGTTCCTTTATTGGGTTCAACAATATTGACTTCATAACATCTCAAGGATATCAAAAGGATCAATATAGGTCTAATGAATACCATAGCTTCAATAAGGTCCTGACGATGTCATTTCACATAAATAATCAAAATGGATATGAGGGTCGTTTTATAAGCATGCTATCTGAAAATCGTATATACAACATAAAAGACATAGTTGTTGCATATAATTTTCCTGCGGCTACGTTTTGTCTGTTATAAAATTAATTTGAGGAAATTGTTTTTGACGCTTTGCTTAAAAATTAGCTTTAAAAATGTTACATTCTAATCATAAATTGGCCGCAAAGACTAAAAATTTAAGTAATTCTTTCAATTTTCTTCGAACTCTAAGTGCAATAGCTCTTGCTCTGAATAAGTAATTGAATTTTGTCAAAACAAGCTTAATAAAAATGTACTCATTTTTTTAAACAGAATATTTTTATCGATTTAAATTACATTGGTATATCGAATTTCAAAAATATTTCCTTCTAAAGTTGCTAACACTACAGCAGACATCTATGCCGAATTTCACATCATAAATGTTTTTTCACATTATAATAGTTTTGTACGATGAGAAAAGTTATTTTGGTCATTTTTGTAACGTATAGTTTTGTTAAGCAAAGAAGTTACCTTAAATTTCCATATGAGTGTTGGCGATTTAATTCTTCAATTTCTCGGTAACGCGCGGCGCAGGGTGGCGGGGGGATATGTTGTTCGCTGCGCCGTTTCCTGGAAATTTAGTCGCCATGGAGCCGTACAAGGGAGTGCAGCGTGCATTTTGTGTCCGAGCGTATTACGAAAACAATAAATCAGTGATTACTGCACGACGTTTGTATCGGCATGAACACGGTTTACACGATTTAAGTGAAGTT
>JAHXMU010000439.1:398492-419830 GCA_019455685.1 Philornis downsi
GCATTTAGTAAGCTTAGTGCGGCGAATGAAAATGATCTGAATTGCAATCGCCGCATTTAGCAAAAATCAATGGTCCCTTTATCGTTTCCAAGCAGAGGATTCCAGCAAGTTATAAGTCGCTTTTCTAATAGGGCTTTAGTTCAGGGTATTTTTTGATAAGAACTAGCGGTTTACTACGCCCTTTGTTGATACTCCTCATACTTTTGCACCAACGCAAAAGGATGTTTGTTGAAGGTATATATCTGTGGTCACAACCCGTAACAGCCTAACTCGAGTTAGGACACAATTGATTTATTAGCACCATCGTATTCAGCGTATCTAAATTTATTTGCTCTAAATTTTTCATGTTTGTATCTCTTCTAGGAAGGCATTTAATCCTAAAAAACCTAATAGCTTAAGTTATTTTTCTAAATGACTGTTTTGGCATAACTGCCTAAGTCAATTTAGGATTACAACAAATAGAAACATTATTTTTTCATCATTGCCTAAATCAACTTAAGTCGTTAATCCAAAAAAAAAAATAAAAAAACAATTTTATTTTCCTAACTTGAGTTAAGCTCTTATTCCGAATTACAATTTCGTTTTTTGATAAACAAAAATTGAGTTAAGGTCTTTCTCCAAACAAAAAAATTTTTATTTAATCTGGAATAATAGCTTAACTCAACTTGAACTTTTTGACTTTCTTTCGTTCAACAATTCATAAGAGCCTAAGTGTCTTTTTCGATAATATCTTTTGACTGCGAGAATAAACAACAATTTTTTTGTTAACAACTAAGTAAAGAAATTCGTTTCCTTGGAATCTGTAGCAAAGTTTTCCAAAAAACACCTTCTCCTGATTTTCAGTGAAGATTCAAAACTTTAAACTCCTGTACTGAAAATATTGAAAAACAGACTTAGGCTGTTATGGGTTGTGACCACAGATATATGTAAGTCAGTTTACTAGACTAAAATTGCCTTACTGCTTGAGATATTACTTAACCAGAATCACCACATGGGCGCAACTTCCAAGTTCGATTTGGCTAGAGCGACTAAGGGGGATGTCACACTGAGTGATCAGTCTGACGGGAAAAAATATCACCCGATAAAACCGGCGAACCGGTTTTGGCATTTGTTTCGATGGGAGCAGCAGTTGACTTACCATCATCCTAGGGAGGAGTTAGTCAACAATATAAACAACCTTCGCATGATAGTTGTGTAACTTTGACGATTCTAAACTACATTCTAAGTGCGAATATGTCTGCTTTGTCAACTGTATATGTATACCTATACACCTAAAAATATATTTGTATGAATGTTTGATAGATCTTTTACATGTACATACGTTGTATACTATACGCACATACGTGTCGTTTATAGGTATATACGAGTATATACAATGTATTTAAACGCATACGTACATATATTGTGAGGCTGCTGCTGCTGTACCCTCACCATGTTCAAGTGATCTTTGGACATTGAAGAGAGTGTTTTATATTTTTCCTCTATATATGTATACATTTTATATATATATATATTTTTTTGTTTACTGTTTTTGTATATTTCAACGATTGAACTCGGTGACAGCAAAGTACTGAATAATTTTCAACAAACGTTTTGTATCGGCGATCTAAAAGATTTTTTTTTTTTTTGTTATTTTGTGTGTAATAGTCTCTGGAAAAATTCAAAATGGCGTATTTAATGGCCGTTGCTTCATGTATCATTTGCACCATTCCAAAAAGAACTGCACAGTAGTTTAAGGAGAATTGTATGCGCTTCTTGTTATAGTTGTACATATATTTATGTACAATTGCAAATCCTCAAGTAAACTGCATCACAACGATACAGTTTGGTGGCTTTTCACCAAATTATCGTTACATTAGAAGCAACAGGTTATCCATTTTTCGATTTCAAAAGTAAAGCTAAATAAAACACATATAAAGCCATTATTTCGATGACATTTTTTTTTTCATTATAATGCTTGGACCTTGCCATTATGTCCAAAATACAATGTCATTTAAATGACCGCCTCTGGATTGGTTGCAACAGTGGATCCTTTTGAGTTAGTTTTAGACCACTAACTTGATGAATGTTGGGTTTCAAACGCTTCAACGTCTGGAGATTATCTGCGTAAACGCGGTCTTTGACGTAGCCCTACAAAAAAAGTCTAACGACATCAAATCGCGTGATCTTGGTGGCCAATTGACGTGAAATTACACTTTCTGAAAACTTCTTAAGCAATAAAGCCAAAATCGGTCGTTTTGTGTCACTCGTGGTACCGTCTTGTTGAAACCACATTCGTCCAATTTATAATCTTCAATTGCAGGTCAAAAAAGGCGGCTATCAGTCAGTTATCATACGACCATAGCGCTCTGAATTGGAATTCGGGTTATCCGTTACACTTTCACTAACAGAAGCGATATTTTGGGCAGTGCGTACATTGCGATGATGCACAGGAATGACCACATCTGCAACGTTTCCAGTCTCTTCAAATTTTTTTTATAATCTTGCCAATCCCTTGCGCAGTATGACGATTATGACGATCATCCCATAATGCACGAAAAGTGCCCTTATTCGGATCAACACTTTTGTAGTAAGTTTCCTTTCTATTTTCACGCGTCCTTAGATTGTTAAACGATCCATATTCGTAAATGGCAAACCTTTTATTAAATAAATAACAATTTAGATGACAGGTATTTAACAGCTGACAGCCTTGTCAAATCGGCGGTTTTCAAGCTACTAAATGGATAACCCGTTATTTACAAAGTTTTCGTTTTCAAGAAATATATTGTGTTGTCATTTACATTTAATGGGATAAGTTAGGAATATTTTTGAAGACTTTTGAAAAATTGATAATTGGAGATATATTTAAATTTTCTTAGCATGTTTAACTTGGCCAACTTTCATTTCAATACTAAACAAGTTATATACAGTGGCACATGCTTATAGGAGACACGGCTATATCGGTTTCAATGATTTCGCAATAAAAAAAAAGTAATTTCAAACTGAAAATTTTGTTTATAGAACTTTGTTTTTTTGAATCTGCACGTACTTATGCGGGATGTAGGGATCTATTGTTGGCCCAAAATGTTGACTTTTTGATTATTTCAAATGTATGAAAAATAGAGTTTTTGAAATATTTCATTGAGTACAGTCTTTTTTAGCTATTTTCCACCTAGTTAACCTTTTTTTATGAATTTTGAATGGATTAAGATTGGCTTTTCGACTTAAAGTTGTATGATATGTAGGCAGAGAAAACAAGCTACAAAAGTACAATTATAGTGTGCATGTGGAAAGACTAGAATTTGTAACTTAGGAAATTTCAAATAACATATGTATTTCTTTAGTAAATCGTTATAGAGAGTCTTATACCATCACCTAAAAGAATGAAATATGAATGAATGATTTACCTCATATTTTTCCTATATAATCTCTAATTGTTTCGTTGCAGTTATTTTTGTGTTGTCCATTCTTTTGGTTTATAAATCAGTTCTAAATTTAGAAAATATATTATCGTTTAACTATGCCTCTCTTGATATTCGTAATACAAATTAGCCCATACTATATATTCTTTGATTCAAATCTCATTTTCAATCCCACTAAATTCAGCACATCAAGCATTGGATAAAGTTGGGCCTGAACATGAAAATACCTATAAATTCTATTGCCACACTAGAAGGCGTAGAAGGCGGAATTTGCCGTATAAAATGACCGATATTCTAAATGTTCTCTGAAAATTTCTAATTAAAAACTGATACTGTGTTAACTGTATACTTTTATGATGCTTGAGTTTAGCAAAACTCAATGTTTTCTTTATTATTTCTAAGCCGAAGTTTGATTAGGTAATAAATGTACTCTCTTGTTATGTATTGATAAGGTGCAGTTAGCGCAGAGTAATATTTAAAGAGATTGCAACCGTTGTTTATCTTTGCAAAATTGTAGAATTTTTGGTAGAAATGGTATCTTGGTGAAAATCTCGGAAGAAATCTGCAGTTTATTCAGTTTTAAATATTAAAGTCTTGCAACTAAGTATAACTAAGACATGTAACTACAACATTTACAACACCGAAATCAACATATCGACATTTTCCTATAAAATATCGGCTAGGCGATTTGTAGAATCCTAGTCTAGTCCGCGTTAACTTCAGGTCCTATTTCAACGGATTCTACTTTGAATCTGTCAAGTTTGGGTCAAATCCTCTAGTTTCTCTTCAAAATCTTCCGACACACAAATCGACTTGAATTCGACATACTTAGATGGCGACTAGAATAGAATATTTTATGCCACACGTATGAAATAATTTCAAGCGCTACAGTCATCTGCACTCCTTTTCCAATTCGTCACAGTAAGTTTTGACGGTATTTCAAAAACAGGTCCCTTCAAACGAAGTTTTGGTCGCCGTTTTCTGCACCGCTCATCGATTTCGCTGCCGTAGACAGCATGCTGGAGCATTTGTGTTCATCCGCGCAACATGACCCAGCCAACACAGTGGCTGTATTTTGATGCGCTTAAGCACATCAATGGCTCATACAGCTTATAGTTCATACATCGGTTAACGATAATGGGTCCCTTCAACATACCGTAAATGCGGTTATCGTTGTGATCACTGTGCCTCATTGCACACATACGCACACATATCTGCTTTCGTATACCGATATCTACTACTACGCAGACAATCAATTAAGCTTCATTAAGATCAATTTAAAAATCCCGCATAAAATAACAAATAGTTTTGTTGTCGTCTTGCGGAGAAAATAACAACAACAAGAAGACTAAAAACGATAACAAACATTATCTCTACATTTGTTGGGTGGTTGGGCATCCAGTGTGCCCCTCGTGTTGGTCAGACAATATATGTTTTTTCCAGCTTAGAAATAAAAGCGTGTACGAGAGAGAATCTATTGACGATATACGTAAATATTCATGAACTACCCACAAGATATTCAGTCCGCACAAGTCTTTGTACGTTCCATGGCAGTCACCGTCAGTTGTGGCGGTGATCCCGTTTATAGGAAAAAAAAAATAGCGACGACCCCTTATGACGTTCATGGGGTTACATTTCCACTCTTGACAACTGCTGGACTCACACACATGCAAATATATACACGTATCAATTCGATCATATTCATTATATAGACATTGATAACATAACATGACAAAGATCCATCGTATGGATGGATGTACATGTGGTACGACCATTACCGTCCATCGTCATGTGTAACGCCGTAGAGATTCCCATATCGAGTGGTCGGTCCACCAGCACTACAGGCAATACGTAGTACTGCATATATGTAAGTATGTAGTACTGCGAGACTTTCCGACTTGAAAATCTATGTGTGAGCGTGTATGTGTGGGGGATCGTAAATTGTAAAGCATCTACGATTATATTTCATAAAATTATTTCACTTGTTGATTACTTCTTATGGTTGAGATTCATGTACAGTTTTGTAGTGTGGCACTTCTTATTGCTTATAAATTTGTAAAAAGTTTACATTTGGCATTTCCTACGAGCGTGTCGCAATGTAAATACTCGTATGTCATTGACGCACGTTTTCCAATGGGGTGATATATTTAGTGAACCAATGAGTTGAGTGTTTATTTCATTACTATTAATGGTAAATGTTTTCATGAGACAGACCGACTAAATGTGATGGTTTGAATCTTAAACTACAAATTGTGACATCATACTGGTTTTACAGATCGTATTTCCACAAATCGACTTTTTATGGCAAAAAGTGGAAAATTCGATATCGGCTTTTATATTGTAAAAAAATCAAAAATTTTTCTTTTAGATCTATAAAATTCAGTTTTTGCAAAATACAGGGTGGCGCACGATTCTTGCTACTGTCAACTGTCAATGGAAGCCGTTATTTAAAAATGTCTGAAGTACTTTTTTTACCCAGAACTGCGCCGAAGACGTATTCGTTTCAACAGCATTTGGTACCAGCAATATGGAGCAACTACACATTTAGGCAGACTGGTTATGGCGGAGCTCCAACGAAAATTCCCAATCAAATTAGTATCCAGAAACTCCACTTTCCGCTGGTCCACAAGGTCACCTGACCTGACTGCACCAGCCTTTTTTATGGGGTTATGTCAAGCAAGAGGTGTACAAAACGAAACCAAGGAATTTGACTGAATTGAAGCAGTCCGCTGAAACAATAATCGATGCGAACCTGCACTGAATAATTTTCTGATCAAGTGTTGCACATGCGTGAATAAGCATGGAGATCATTTACAGTCTATCATCTTCAAAATCAATTAGTTATGTAAAATAAAATTAAATTTTCTACAAAAAAAAAAAAAAAAATAAATAAATTAAATACATTGATTAAAAAAAAATTTGAATTTCCTACTATACCGCAATTGGTGCGCCATCCAGTATAAAAGATTTTGCAGCAATACCAAAATAGAGAAATACGAGTGGTGCGAGTGATGACTCTTACATTTTACCAAATAATGAATAAGCAGATATCAGTACGTATAAGTAGTAAAACGAAAAGAATTTTCCAATAGATGGCTTAAGTCATCTGCACCTCGCTGTATAAGTGTGATCGGATCACGATAGATGGCGTTAGAAAGATACAATTTCGTACTCAACAACTATTCAGCAGTTTTTGTCATTGCTTGACTCAATATCGTGTGAGTACGCATTAAAGGTGAACACCGGCAAAGAGAAAGTACGCCATATTTTATAGTTTTTCTCCGATAAAGGCTAGAACGATAATAACTTTTCACGATGAAACTTCATATAAAACAGGATCGTGAAATTTGAAGCTATATTTTTCCACCAAGCAGGAAAATTTGCTTCAGTGACAAAGCCAATATTTTGTTTTGCTGGTTTCCAAGATTGTGACGTTATAATACTTATGTTCGTTAAAACATACATATGTATGTAAGCTTGTGAAATGAAATTGCAATTCAAAAAGACACAATTTTACGATTTTACAAATATATTATCGAACGTATTATGAAGTGAAAACATTTGTTCTTCCGATTTTCGTGTTGTAAAAGTTGGCAACGCCGTTAAATTTTTTCACAAACGAACTGTGCCTCGTAATAAGAAGATAACACTTAAATTGAAGGCGAAAGCGCAAACCAGCTGGCTGATAATGTGAATAGTATTTATGGTCCTAATACTGTAACAGTTAATTTCGCACAATTTTATTCCGGTAATTTTGATGACAGAGATGCACAACACTCTAAAGGCCAATTGTCGAAAATGTCGATGGAATAATGCAGATCGTCAAATTAAACCGCCATTGTGTTGATTGTAGATTAAAGTTGCACAAAATACCGTTTTGAATAACTTGAATAAGGCTGGATACAATAAGAAGCTCAATGGTTTGTTAACAAAAAAAAAAAAAAACACATCGACGATTATCACATGCCAATTCGATCTACTAATCGCAACAAAATAGACCCATTTCTAAAGCAGACGGTGACTGATGATGAAAAGTAGGACGACAACGTTAAGTGGAAACGGTTGTGATCGAATCGCGCTCAGCCAGAGAAAATGGTGGCCAAGCCAGGATTTACGGTTAGGAAGATTTTCCCGTGTGTTTGGCGGGTTTTTATGCATCCGCATCATATTGGCTTTGCCACTGAAGAAAATTTCTTGCCTGGTGAAAAAAAAAATTTAGCTTAAAATTTCACGATCTTTTTTATATGAGGTTTCACCACGAAAAGTTATTATTGTAGCTGATTATTGATTAAAAAAGTTGCCCCTAGAGAAACTTGTGAATATCGACTGTAACAGTTTTCTGGCAAATAGGGAGGAAGACAAATAGCAACAAATTATGCCATTATGCATGCTATATAAAGCCTTCGATGTCATGCAATATTTCTTTTTACTATACCTTGTATTGGTGACCAAAACTGATAATTGTTAAGACAATTTAATCAATTTAAAAGCATTGTTTTGACTCCGATTGAGTTAGCTGCAATACATGTGTTTCGTGCACATTAGCCGATAAATTAGTACATAAATTATTTTTTGTCTGTGGCAATATAAAAATGGTTGTTGAGTGCGAAATCAGGATTAAACGGCGAATGAATAAATGAATAGTATTCAAATAGGCACGTGCTTGAGCAAACCAGTGAAAACATTCTCCCGCTTGACTGTTACTTTTTCTTATTTCTTCAAAGTATTTTGGAAAATAAACGCTGTAGCCACATGACTAAAAGTGTCAAAGAAACAGGCAACCATTTAGTTCGATGTGCTTCTAACGCGAACAACTTTCACGGGTTTTGACTCGTCTTGAAACACCTATACGGTCGATTACTACTTTGTTTTGGGAACATATGATTAGATCCATGATTCATCATCTGTTCAGATGTTATACTTCTGTTAAAATGTTTTTTTGTTTTGAGCGTTTTTACATTGTGTGAAATTCAACGCGAAGACTTTTTTTTGTACGGACCAATAATTATGCAATACCTTATTGACAAGACTTTCTGTATCTCACGATACAGCACAGATGATCTTGCACTATCTGTTCACGCACCACTTTTATACTTTCTGACGCAATAACCAATTTTGAAGGATTTTAACGAAATTCGTCTTAGGCGAATATCAATCGCGATTGAATTAATTATACTGGTTTCTTACTATAAGATGGCGCCTTATCACCATATAAAAAGTTAATTAAGTTCATCGATGTACTCTTGTCCTGAAAATTGTAAAAACTTTATGCAAAGTTTGGCGAAATTAGAATTTGAAGAAATTTATGTCGGTTATTTGTATATGAGTGAGGATAGTTTCATCACGATTTACAGAGCAATAACAGAAACAATCAGAAATGCAACGAAATACCTAATTAGAAATTATAGAGGAAACGCAGAATTACGGGGTATCTGCTAATTTGGACATCTTTAAGATGTCAAATAAAAACATTCGAAAGTTAATTTCCAGTTTTTATTATCAACCCCTTATTAGCAGAAGTCTTTCTTTGACGTTACTGGCGCCTACTATGTTTATTCAAGCATTAGAAATGCAATTTTAAATAAATTTATAAAAGCTTGACATTCATTCGAATAGCATATTTTGCTACATTGTACATTAAATTTATTCATAATGTCATTGAGATCAGTTCAGGACATAGTCATATCTGCTGTTCAGTCATAGTACCTGCCGTAACAGCAGATAAATCTCTCTTAAAAATTTAATTGTCAGACCATCCCAAACTTTTATTTCATTTTCCTTAAAAAAATATTTGTCGTTTTTAAATTTTACACCGGTCTAAGGCATTACACCCTACACTAAATTTATTAACGAATAGACTGGTGCAGGAAATACACAATGTAAAACTTTCCATAAGGTTATGTTGTGTTTGTTTCGTAGAACTATCGTGTACCCATATTTCAATCTATTAAAAACTTTACGAAATTGTTTATTGAGTAGTTTTAACATTTAATTGAAGAAAGATTTTCTCTAGGCTGTCCTCTGCAAAGTACGTCTCGAATGAAAATGATCCGAATAAATGTAAACATTGATTTTGGATTTAAAAAGCTCATATATTTACTGTATTAGTTCCCATTTAAGTTATATCTAAAAAATCAAAAAATTTTACAAAATTGGACTTTCTTCAAAATCTGTAAAACTTAATGAAACTAAGTACTCCGATATATCACCAGAAATTTTCCACATCGGATAAAAAAAGGAAAGGTTTGGGTAATATGCCAAAAATTAGAGCCAACTTATATAGTTTATACAGCTCACAGTTCATGCGACGCCGTTGATTCTGCATGTATGTATATTTCCGAGTAGATTTCTTTCAAAGTCTGCCAGAAATAATTCATCTGTTTGTGTCTTAACCCAGGTCACAAAAGAGAGGTGGTTGTCATTAAATCGCATGCTAGGCCCACAGTGACAACAGGGCTGACATCATTAGTTTTACTAAATAGATAGATTCACCCACCGCCCTAAAGTTACAGTTACATGAGTAGACTCTTTGTTAATCGAAGCAAATAATTTGGTTTTATCCTCATTTATCACCATACCTAATTTTTGCCAACTCCTTCTCAAAACATGAGATAACTATAGTTAAATTTCGCAGATTTCTGCCAGTGATGTTTACATCATTACCATACGCAAGTAGTAAATGGTTTTTGTTAAAAACAGCACCAGTCGTATTAACAACAGCTTCTCTCATAATCATTTCCAACAGTATGCTGAAGATGTCGCCTACCTTTATAGAAGACTTCGTGTCAACCAGTGTCATTCGATGGAGATATACAAGCTATGCGGGATTTCCAAACTCGGTTATAATTTTGCCGCGTCGGATCGTTAAAGGCAGCTTAATAGTTGACGAAATAATAGTTGTTAATAGTTGTTTTTCTAGAATATGTTCGAGAATATGTGGTCAGTTACAGATTTAGCAAATTTTAAAGCCGCACTGATAAGGCCCAATTAGAGCAGACAGAATAGGATTTAGTCTTGCACATATCACATTCGACAGAACCATACTATCGATGGATAAAAGGCTGATACCTCGGTTGTTAGTACATACACTAATATCGCCTCTTTTGACCACAGGACATTTTGAATGCAGGACATATTATCTAAATTACACTGCTTACAAAATCGTCTTTATTCTCTTCTAAACATCGTTCCACTAAATTTCTGTGGATGGAGAAATCTATAATTTCCCCAACAAATATCTTTAGTAATCTGTATCTCGCGTTGTACAGGGTGGCGCACCAATTGCAATACAATAAGAAATTCAAATAACTTTTTTTTAAACAATTTTAATTTATTTATTTTTTTTATTGTATAGAGAATTAAATTTTATTTTATATAACTAATTGGTTTTGAAGATGATAAACCGTAAATAGCCTTCATACTCATTCACGCATATGCAACACCTGATCAGAAAATTATTCATTGCAGACTCGTCTCAATTATTGTTTTAACAGACTACTTGAATTCAGTCAAATTCCTTGGCTTCATTTTATACACTGCTTGCTTGACATAACCCCATAAAAAAATCTAGTGCAGTGAGTTCAGATGACCTCGAGGGCCAGGGGAAAATGAAGTTTCTGCATATTAATTAATTAATTTTCGTTGGAACTTCGTCATAACCGGTCTGGCTACATGTGCAGTTGTTCCATCTTGCTGGAACCAAAATGCTGTTAAAACGGATACATCTTCGGTGCAGTTCTAGGTAAAAAACTTCTTCTTCTTCTTTTTAAATCACGGTCCCATTGATAGTTGACCGTAAATCCGATTAGACTACATTAAATGGCATTAGAAAGATAATACTAAGACAGCTTTGTTACCGCTTGACTCAGAATTATTCGAGCGCTCGTCAAAGATGGACAAGAGAAAAGAATAAAATACGACATATTTTACATTTTTTCTTCGATAAAAGCGAAAACGAAATACAGCCGGATGAAATTGTAAATAGTGTTTGAGGTCCTCATACTATAATAGCCAATCAGTTTTGGCCAATCATCATTTAGATATCAAAAAAGTCCAATTATCTCTCAAATGTCTACAGTATAATGAAAATCATCAAGTCCGATCGTCATGTAAGCATTGTTTTGATTGCCTAAAAGCTAAAAATTGCGCAAAAACCCGCTCGGTACGACTTGAATATGGCTAGATACAAAAAGAAGCTCGATATGTGGGTGTCACACAGATTTAACGCGGAAAAATTTATCAAATTTGCTTCTGCAATTCGCTGCTGAATCACAACAAAATCGACCCATTTCTGAAGCGGATGGTGAAGGATGATGCAAAGTGGGTTACTTAGAACAATGTTGAGCGAAATTGAATCACGTTGAGCTGGTGAAAACGATGGCCAAACCAGGATTGTTCGTCAGAAAGGTTTCGCTGTATATTTGTTGGGATTGACAGGGAATCAGTTACTCTCCTAAGATTATATTCTCAATTTGTACTGGCAACAATTGGACCATTTCAAGGAAGCAATCGTCCAGAAGTGGCCAGCTTCGGCCAATCGAAGAGGAATTATGCTCCATCAGGGCAACTTCATACCACACACATCGATAATGTCTCGGAAGCTTGATAGGAAGGTTCTTATGTATCCACCTCATAATCCGGATCTACCTCCAAGTGATTACCATCCTGCCCCTTTTTACGGTGAATGATTTTGCTGATGAAAAATTCACCTCAAGAGAAGCTTGCGAAAATCGGCTGTCCCAGTTTTTTTGCCAATGGTGACAATGGTTTTTATGAGAGCGCCATAATGGAATTACCTTCAAAATGACAACAAGTTATAAATCATCACACACAGACCATTTTAACTGCGCTAAATAAAGTCTTTCATGTCATGCAAAAATAATGGATTTTCTTATGCTACACCTATATATGTATATGTATATATAAAATCAACCCATATCTCAAAATCAAGGTTTTAAATAAATTGAATTGAACAAATTTCTTGGGTCTGTGAGTGAAAAAATTACCGGAATTTCCGGGAAAAGTGGGGAGGGGAATTCCTAATGAAGTTTTTTTATACCATTCAAAATATTAAAATATATTCTGTGTAGGCCTTTTAATGATCTCAATGAACTCTACTGGATTACGGTTGAAGCATTTCATCGGTTAGGAAAACAGTTTTCGTTCAAAATATGTAAGGTAGGCTTTGAAATGCTCGCTGTTTACGTATCCGCATACAGGCTTTCATCCAAAGTCTACATTCATATTAATACACATACACACATTTACACTTTACATACGTACGCATAGCACTCACACAGTTGCAGTCAATTAAGATTCATTAAAATCAATTTAAAATGTCCCGCATCACAGAATGTGCGACGCAGACTGACTAAATAGTGTAGTACTTGTTTTGGAATTTTGTTTTTATGTTTTTTTTTTGTGGCTTTCATCTTTAGAAATGTTATTCTTTTATGTAGAACAACAATTTATCGAAAGATCATGATGTATTTTTTAAGTTATTCGGAGTGACGCGATAATTTTGGCGGCATGAATTTTCGGCTCTACATCCAAGGATATGAGAGTACTGTTGCTTTGACACATAAATGTCACTCGACAATAATTCATGCGTTATTGAAAAATGATAATGAATGCACATATGTCTAAATAAGAATGTCTGTTGGTAAATGATTTTGTAACCATATATACTCGTATATATATATGTAAATGCGATGTGTAATTAAAAAATTCGCAAGCGGATAGCTTGATGTTTGCAGTAATTGACTTGTCTCCTTCCATATCCAATTCATTCATAAAACTAGCCACGGTAGTTACTCATTGGGGTATACCCAGGCATTGTTGTGTTGCTCGTCTTTGGCTGTAATTGAAATCAATCCTCCTACAAATATGATTAGACAATTATGGCAAAATCAGTTAAATTGAACAGTACTGACTACATATGGGCAATGTATTAATTTAAGGCAGTTGCAAATATTGTTATATGGTTTTAGGCTGTCATTGCCTGATTGAAGACCATAAAATAGGCTCGTTTTATTGCATAAATAAGAACGGATTAATATTAGATGTGGTAAAAAGAAATCCGTTATTTGCGCATGGCATTGACGACTTTAATTAGCGTAGTTAGAACGATCCGATTTAGATCAAATATGGTCCGTTTTGTTCGATAGCTTGTTGCCATCTTATGGGTAATTCCATTATGCCTCACTCATAGAAATCCATGCTTCTATTACAAAAAAACTGGGACATTAAATTTTCACAAAGTTCTCTTGAGGCGAATTTTCATCAGCAAAATCATTCGCCATAGACAACAACAGATGATAATCGATTGGCGCCTGTTACGAACTATAAAGTCGATACATAAAAACCTCTCTACCAAGCTCTCTCACGCTGTTCTGATGAAACACAATTCATCTCCAATTGGTCAATTGCTTCCTTTAAACGGTCCAACCGTTAATAGTACAGATTCGAATTAAGAGTTTGGATGTCGGGGAATAGATCGAAATAAATAATTCTTTGCTTATCCCACCTAGCACACAACAAAGTCATCCTGATCGCCAATATTGGCTTGGCGCCGTCTAACGACGATTCGACCACCGTTTTCGCTTGTCGTTGTGATAAATGACCTACTTTTCATCAGCAATCAATTTCCGCTCCAGAAATGGGCAGATTTTCGCAGATGGAAATTCGATCCATTAGAGTTTTGGCGCATACTCGGATGCTACACTCATACATATACCTTTTTTTGTGTCCAAGATTATTCAAGTGGTTACAAGCAGTTTTTTGCGCAATATTTAGCTTTTATGCAATCGAAATAGTGCTTACGTAACAGTCCTTTCCATTCATTTATCGATATTTTCGATAACCGGCCTTCCAAAGCGTCCAAAGCATCCTCAACATCGAAACTATCGGAACGGAATCGATGAAACCAAAATTACGCGTGATTGACCTTTACAGTTTTAGGAACATGAACACTGTTCACATTTTCATTATTCTGACTTGCGTTTTCACCTTTATCCAAGAAAAAGTGTAAAATATGGCATATTTCCTCCTTATTGGTGTCCATCTTTAACGAGCATTCATACAATACTGAGTCAAGAATTAACAAAAATGTTGAGTGGTTTTTTGAGTACAAAATCGTATCTTTCTAACGTCAGCTAGCGTAACCGCATTGCGAAGTACACATTACTAAATCAATCTATTGGAAAAATAATATATTGACGGTTAATATAAAAACTTAAAAACGTTTCCAAACGACTCTTCAAAAAACTGTGGGGCCAACACAACGCCGAAAGAAATTCATTGTCATATTGATTGTTGTCTCAAAATTTTCACAAGTTTTTCATAAGCGGGTTTTGTTCATATCATGTAATTTTAATATATAGGTACCAATACGTTTACACTATCCTGTTGGTACGGTATAGCGTGATGTACCTTATTGGAACGGTATATATAAAATTCTTACACGAAAATACATTTGTTGCCGATTTGCAAAAATTTTGTCCTCACTTAAATTTTTGACTAAGAACCTTTTTCGGTTAAAATTTGCTTTACGCATATTGTTTAAATTTGGCCACAATTTTTACCACATTTCTTTTCATTTATTTATACTCGGATCTGGACGCAGCTTTTTACAAATCCGATATTATTTCCATATATAGGGTGGGCCATAAGGGTGTTGGCGGTTTAAATATTCAATTAAAAAAAAACTACGAAACATAAAAAAAATATATTTGTATTTCAATTAAAAAAAACTACGAAACATAAAAAAAATATATTCGTATTTTTAAAAAGTAAAACCATGGGGATTTTTAAGACTTAAAAATAATGTTGTCCAAATGGCTTCCCCCGGCTGCTTGACACTCTTGGAACCGAAGTCGCAAATTTTGGAAAACTCGTTGAAAAGTTGTTCTCGGTATTTTGTTACTTTCCTGAATAATGTTCCTCTTCAACTGCTGTAAATTGGTCGGATTATTCTCGTAGGTATCGTCTCGTCTCGGACCAGAACCGACAATTTTGCTTGTTCACATGGACATTAAGGTGAAAATTGGCCTCATCACTAAAAGTCACGTTGTTGAAATTGTTGAACCGCTCTAGCATCAAATTGACAAAGTTAAGTCGGTTATTGGCATCATCGGGTTTTAATTCTTGGACTATCTGAATCTTATAAGCCTTCAAATGCAAATCACGTTTCAAAATTCGTCGTAAAGTTGTTCTTTTGACATCCAAAGACTGACTTCTGTTACGTGTTGACTGTTGCGGATTTCGCTGAACTGAAACACGAACACGCTCCACAATGTCGGCTGATCTTGCAGAAACTGGGCGACCACGAACCATAATTGATACTGTTGAGCCGGTTGTTTCGAACATTCTGATCCATTTTCGTATCACATTGGCGCTTGGAACTTCACTTAAATCGTGTAAACCGTGTTCATGCCGATACAAACGTCGTGCAGTAATCACTGATTTATTATTTTCGTAATACGCTCGGATACTAAATGCACGCTGCACTCCCGTGTACTAAATTTCCAGGAAGCAGCACAGCGAACAACATATCCCCCTGCCACCCCGCGCCAGGCGTTACCGAGAAATTGAAGAATTAAATTGCCAACACTCATATGGCCCACCCTGTATATGCCAGTTTTGATTTATCCAATCAACCACCCTGTATGTATTCTACTGATTTGTAAATCATTTAGTAAAATCAAGTCTTCTAAAATTAAAATTTCCTTTCAAATAATTAAGTATTAACAAGCAATTAATGAAGTTTAGTTTTGTCTTCTTTGGCATCCATCTGATTTTAATTCTTTACAATTAAATTAAAATTGCGCAAGGTCGTTTGGAATGGTCCACAAGGTTACTACGAATGTTCATACCCACTATCAATTCATTCAATCACTTGCTAGTAATGTTGTAGTGCTCATGTCTCGTCGTACAATACGGTTAGTTTATGATTATTAAAGTTGATTATGATATGTTGATTATACGACTATTGAATAATCGTAACCAGACATTGGCAAACCACCAACCAGAAGAGCAAATAAAATGCGAGTATACATTAATGAAATCGCAATTTAAATTATAATTAATCTCAAAATTGCCGGCCGGCATTTTTAAATTGATCATTTTCTTTTAGAAGATGCGCACATACGCAGTATATTGGTAAATAGGATTCAGTTGAGAATTGTCCACCTTGACTTTCTGAATGATTGGAACAGTGCAAGACATTCGGGCAACATCTTCTGATATATTCCATATAAAAACAATTTGGAAATTATTTGATTGAAATGAAAATGTTATTGGTTTTGTTGTCTGAACCAATAACATAAGTACTCGTAATTTGGCGAATTAGAATAAAAAAGAAAAGGGGAAAAGTTACGGTTATTTTCACAATCTTCTTTCATCATCCATATGTCACTTATATTCCTATTTCGATAAAATTTGCAATATTGAGTTTCCTTGACTAATAGCCGTACAAAATTGTTCTCACAAATGTTTGGATATTACTTCCATACAGGTTTTAATAGATGCTGGAGCTATCAGGTTATCCATTTTTCGATTTCAAAAGTAAAGTTAGACAAAACACACATAAAGCTATGATTTCCATGAAAATTTATTTTATTATAATGCTTGGCCCTTGCCATTGTGTATGAAATACAATGGCATTCAAATGACCGCCTCTGGACTGGTTGCAGCAGTGGATCCTTTTGATGTAGTTTTTAACCACTTTTTCGCACATTTCGTAAACACGGTCTTTGACGTAGCCTCACAAAAAAAAAAAACCTAACTTCGTCAAATCGCATTATCTTGGCGGGCAACTGAGTTGGGCAAAACGTGAAACATCTCTATAGCGCTCTGAATTGAAATTCGAATTATCCGCTACACTTCACTAACAGAGGCGATATGTTCGGCAGTGCGTAGATTGCGATGATGCACAGGCCTGACCACATCTGTAACGCTTCCAGTCTCTTCAAATTTCTTTATAATCTTGTTAATCCCTTCCGCAGTAGGTCGATTGTTACGACCATAATCACCCCGTAATGCACAAAAAGTGCCCACGCTTGAATCACCCCTTTTGTAGTAAGTTTTAACTAATTTTACGCGTTCTTTCGTTGTGAAACAATCCATATTCGTAAATGCAAACCTTTCACTAAATAAATAACACTTTATAGGTAGATGACAGGTATTTAACAGCTGACAGCCCTGTCAGACCGGCGGTTTTGAAGCCAGTAAATAAATAGAACGTCCAATCTGTAAAGTTCATCCGTTTTTGATCAAAATTGTAGTTGTCCTGAAGGAATGTGCCACTATGAACATATTTCTGGTTTTAGCGTACACCGAAAAAATTGCACGGTTGATATGTACTAAAATTAAAACTATATCGTAAGTAAAACGCACTCGTACTGAATTTGAAACAAATAAATTTTTAGTTGAAACGAGCAAATGAAATTTAAATTTACAAAATTTTACTTGATTTGAGTACGCGTAAAAATAACACGTACTGAAAATAAGTGCGTAAATTTCCTCGAAATAGATTCTTACTTAATTTGAGCAGAGAGGTACTTGGCGCCATATGGAGATCAATTTTACTTAATTCGAATTCGTTTGATTCAAAATTAGCTCATTTTTTTAATGTACCACTAATTAAGGCGTAGTTGATGCAAATTAGCTGACGTTAAATAAAGTCAGACAACAATTATCAGAACCAAAATATCGTACTAAAAACTCTTCTAGAAAGTCTCTTTGATAGAGAGAACACAAAATGTGTCATCACGGAGAAATATGATAATGGGAAGAGACAAGTCGATGCCAAAGTATATATATTAATTTTTTGGCCAAACTGAGCCGAAATTTCAGATTTGAATAACGGGTTGAAATATTACGCCAATATTGTTTATATGTACAGTAGATCTTTGAAACGTTATTGACTTGGGATATTTGATCTTCTTAAAGTCATCAAATATAGAAACAGATTATGATTTGTTTTTAACACTCTATTTGATGTATAGGGTGACGCATAACCAACGTTAAGATTTGATCAGGGAAAGCATTTTTTGTTCGTCTTTTTTTCGTCTCTTTACAGAATCAACTAAATAATACTTGGGAAATTTATGATGGTAAGGCTCAGTACAGAATAAAGAACCACAGTTGCTCAATTTTACTTTGAAAGTCAGCATTCCATTATTGAGATCATATCGAAATTTCTTTCATGTTTGAAATGCTCATAGCGCTCCAACAATTTATCGATTGGTTCAGCGTTTTGGGCAACAAGGTGCTGTCTGTGATCTTCCGCGTGCTGGTAGACCTCGCGCAGTTTGAAATAAAGTGACCATTGCTCGAGTGCAAGCAAGTATTGAGGAAAACCCCGAAACTTTCACCAGCGACGTTCTCAGCAGTTAGAGATGTCTAGGCGGTCTTTGCAAAGAATTTTACATACGTTACATCATTTCCCATGTAAGATGCTACTGGTTCATGAGTTAAAACCAAAGGATGCACAAGAACGCATTCAATATAGTCGTCGTTAACATTACTTATGCGCCACGCTTTATTTCCCAATATCGTCTGAGATCTATTCAATAAATATTAATATGTCCTTTCTAGTTGCGTTCTTAGTTAAGTCGATATATACCTATATGTGTTTCAAAACTGTATTGGAAAATAGTTTGCTAACGTTTTTAAAATATAGTGCTGTTTTCAAAAATTTTTGGTCATGTAGTGTAATTAAAAAAAAAAATCATTGCTTCTGCCAATTTCAAGATAAACAATAACAAAATGCCAAATGCCCGTGCATGTGGTACAGATATGATACTGGAACATGCCATGGCATATATAGATAACTGCAAGCACAGTGCATTGCCCTGTATCATTCCCTGAAAAGTATCAATTTTTGTAAATAGAACGAACCATTTAAACACTAGTCAACTTTCGTAAAATATTTCACCAAATTTTGAAAATGTTCCTTGAAGATACCATTTTTTATCATTTTCAAGATGTTTACCATTAATTTTAACGAATAGATGGATGGTTCTTGTAAATCCCAATAGTAAATTTGCGTTTATTTTCAATATTTCCTATAGGTAAGATATCTTTGGAAATATTTGTATTATTGTAGACTTTACTAAAATTGAACTAAATAAATGTGATCCGAATGAGTCTAGATAGCCAATTAACTTAGTTAAGTAAAAATAGTGTCGATTTCAGACAATGAGTTAAAATAGATATAACAATGAATTATAGGGAAATATTTAGGCTTTTGCAAAATCAACGCCCTTTTGGATATTTTTCTTAAGTTCGGGAATGGCAGCTTCCAAAAGTTTCTTCTCATAGTCGTTCAACTTGGGCAAGCCCAAATTTTCTTGAATACCATTCTTGCCCAAAACCAATGGAGTGGCGAAGAATGTGGCTTCAGTGACAGTAGATTGTACATAAGAACATTCGACGACGTTCTTTTGGCCATCCAAGCCCTTAAGCAGAGAGCCAGCGAAACGGGCACCAGCATAAGCCATAGACAAAGTGGCAGAACCAGCACCGGCCTTAGCTTTAACTACTTCGGTACCAGCTTCCTGAATACGCTTGGTCAACTTGTCAATGGTATCTTGACTTCCCTTGAAGGTGGGTTGGCACTGAGACAATATGGGCATGATGGTAACACCAGAGTGACCTCCAATGACGGGGATGTTGACATTTTGAGGGTCAACATTCAATGCTTCACCAATGAAAGCACGGGCACGTACAACGTCCAAAGTAGAAACACCAAAGAGGCGTTTGGGATCGTAGACACCAGCCTGCAGGAAGAAAATAGGTAATATTCACTTATTGATATCGTAAGTAAAGTGTACAAACCTTCTTCAAGATTTCGGCAGCAATTGGTACACAAGTATTTACGGGATTAGTAATGATGGCTACCATAGCCTTGGGGCATTGTGTTGCAATAGTGCTGGCAATATCCTTAATGATACCAGCGTTAACATTGAAGAGATCGTCGCGGGTCATGCCAGGCTTGCGTGGCACACCAGCGGGAATAACAACGACATCAGCACCTAACAAAGTTACAACATTTTTATTGATTTTCTTACTTTCTGTTTATTATAAGACATATAAAATTATGTGGTAAGGCTATCATTTATTGAACCTGCGATAACAATTGCAAAAAATATGGTTGATATAATAAACTGTTAATACATAATCTTATCATAATTATTTCGTTGACCATTGACCATTTATTAAGTATTCAAAAAATCACAACTGAGCCACTGATATACCATATAAAATACAATGTATCAATGGCTGAAATGTTTGCAAATCGGTGTTGTATTGCTGTCGAAATCGGTTGAAAGACGCTGTAAAATAGAAATACAAATCCCTTTGTATCTTTGCTTCAAAATTATCTATGGACAGACACACATTTTAAAATCTGACTGCGTTTAATTTCTGCATTCCATAAAGGCTAAAATTTGTATCCATATACATATTGATCGCAGTTAATCGATCCAACTACTAAATTAGCATGGCGTAAAAAACAACTATTATAAGCTTTAAATTTGCCGTACTATAGGTATAAAACAACCGATATATATATACTGTATAATATGATTACCAGTTACACTTAGGTAATTATAATTAGTATACTTAACTATTAATCTTCCATAAAATCCAGTTGCTTAATTCCTTTGGGAGCAATTCAAAACTTATTTTGCCGAAGATGAATCATAATTTGTTATCAAAACTTTTTATTTATAGGTATAAGAACGTTATGTTAATATTACATTTTAATTGGAATTTAATATAGTAAGTAATTATGACATTTTAGCTATTTTAACGCTTAATCAATTGCTGTAACTTTTTAACAGATTAGAGCGTCATTTTGAATTTAATTTGTGATGTGAAATAATAAAAGTGTGGTAAACTTAAAGAACATCTTATATGGTATGTTGGCATATT
>JAHXMU010000439.1:419840-474414 GCA_019455685.1 Philornis downsi
AATCAACTATCGTGCATATTATAGCGGGTTGAGATCTAGATACAACCATCAAATTTTCCTTCAAGCGGCGCCTCCGATGATGTATGTCCCGATAAATAAAACTAAAAATAGAGTGCGTGGGAGCAAACCTCGCCCAAATCTCGTGCATAGAATGCAAATGAATTAAATGTTGCTTTCTTTGTTTTAGCTCATATTAAACTAGATACTTGTTGGATATCTTATTCAAAGTGTTTAGTGTTCAAAGTATAATATGGCCGTTTTTGGGGCAACCCAAATACTATACTTCGGATTGGATGTTTACATGGAGGACCAATAATAGTAATTCATCACACGCGAAGTAACAAAAGACATTAAAAAAAAGTCGAAAATAATGTGCGGAAAGGAAGAAAATCTGGTAAACCGTATATTTTGGGAAGATTGAAGCCGCCATAATTCATACGAGAAGCAAGCAATAGCACAATGTATCGACATCCTAGGTTTAATATGAGCTCGCACTAATGAAAAATTAACTCTCTATCACCAGTTAGTGAACTGTTAAAAAAGGGAGTCAGAAATTTATGTTAGATCAAAATTTGAAGTAAAGATTCAATAAGTGAGTTGGCTCAAAGTGTGAAGGATGAGAATTTGGAGGAATTTGTTTTCTAAGTTATTTCAAAGCATTAAAGCTAAAACAAACTGTATATCTCAGTGCAAAAAAAGGTTTTATTAGTTATGAAAATCAGTATTGGAATCTAAATTCGGGTCTACTTTCATGGCATCGGTGAAACCCCGGTTTTGAACAACTAGTGCAGTGCTATTTCCTTCTGGTTTCGAAATAAAATTTGTTTCTCGCACATTTCAAAATTTATTTTAATTTATTCAAACTTTTGTTTCTGTGATTTTGAAAAAACAAATCGGTTAACACATACTTTACTGGAAACATTACCAGTATGTTAGATTAGATTGCTCTCCAAATCGGCAGTAATTGAGATAACAAATATTGCACGACGATTCTTGTTTATCTTTATTTCTAAAAGTATGATTGCATAATATATTAAACAAATACAAACGACCAATGAACATGAGTACATTGCAAAACTTGGATTATTTAATTAATTTAGGCAACTGATTACTGCCTCAGCAAAAGGAATCCACTATTTGGCGACTATTCTGAACGTCAGACATTTTGTTAATTATTGAATTATTGAATGCTTGTTAGTAGATCGGTAGTAGCTACTCGAAAGCAGGAAGATGGTTGTTTCAAGTATAAAATCCGCTATCATACACAGAGCGAGATAGAGAATTTGGTTATAATGAACTATGCAATAATTTTGCACCGATTATCTATAACAATTGCAAAGTTTGCAACGAAATGTAGTTTATAGCTAAACTTTTACAGCACATTTTGATTCAACTTTCTACATTTACAACGCAAAACATGAATCATTTTAAAGTAAATTGTTGCATACGTACTTAACAGTCACTCAACAACTACCTTAATCGAAATATCAATCTGAGGAAAAATTAAAAATCTGGAAAAGCCTTCTTTAATCTGATAATGGAAATGGATGAGTCGATAGCAAGACATATATTAAGTTAAGTTTATGCGTTCAATCAAAAAGTTAGAGCCGCCATTTGACTGTAAATACAAATCCACTGAGGCATAAGTAAAGATTAAGCTATCAAGTTATATTTTTGCGTTGCTCTGCATATACAAAGCTAGTTTGTTCTTTAGAATTTCTTATTTGTTTTAATCGCCATTTTTCGTATTTTTTTCTTATTGTGAGAGTCAAAATAAAGTCAACTACTAATTGTTATAAAAAATATTTCATTATTAGATAAATAGTGCTATATAAAAATATTAATGTACAATTTATGAGTGATTAAATTAGAAAACAATTCATTAAAATAATGGTTGAAACAAAGGCACATTAAAAAGTAATTCGCTTTTTATTGAAATGTACCAATTTTTAGGCTCTAAAGTTATTTTTTCACAGTTTTTTTTTAATGAAAAGTAAGAATTTATATTTAATACTTTCTTTGTTGTCAACGAGTTATATAGTGAAATCAAATAAACTTTAACCCCGTTGGATTTGATCGTCCTTGATTTGCTCATCCTTGCAAAAAATGTTATTTTCTCGAATTTTCTTGTCAAGGTGTTCCCACAGATGGTAAATTGCATTAAGGTTTAGGGAATGCGGTGAATGATCAAATTTTTAGGATCATGTTTAGGATCATTGTTGTATTAAAACATCCAGTTCTGTAATAAACCCAATTTCTCTAAACCAGATATTATATAATTATTCAAAATGTTGACATAATCTTCCTTTTTAATTCTTGACTCGATAAAAGCAAGATTACCGACCTCCCATGCCGCTATACATCAGCAGATCATTACGGAGTTTTTCATCAATTTTTCGTTATTCACAAACGTTATGAAACAATATGAAGGAGCAAAAGAAGCTTTGAGACGAGAAGTCTGATCGACTAATACCGAAACGCATCTGATGGAAACATCAAGATTTACCGGGCAAAATATTTTTCAAAATTTTCGAATAATCCCTTCACATAGTGGAGTAAAAGTGCTCATACCAATGTGCATCAATTTTTACAGCCGAAGCGGCAGCAATTTAATATATTCTGGATATAGCTAGTAATATAAATTGGGAGACCCTTATCTTGTCGGACAGTCTATCATGTTCTAAAAGCTGTTTCTAACATTACACAAAGGACTGCCTACATCGTTAAATGGCAAATGTCTTGCCCCGCAGACAGTGATGAATTCTACAGAACGATTAGATTTCAGAAAAACAAAAACTTCAAACGCTTAATGAAATATTCCTCAATAATAATAACAGTTACACATACCAACACTTTAGCGTAGTTAATGCAGATCATGTAGCGCCTTTATATCCTATCAACTTGGACAAAAGGAAAATAAAGGTCACCCGTCTTTGCATGGGACATAACATCGCCACGCACCAACACCTAATAAACAATAAATGCCCCAAATGCGGAGGAGATCTAACAGTAAGATATATTCTTACTTGCACGCTAACTTGCTAAAGCACTGGATATCTTTAAATCAACTACCTTGGCAAACATCAAACCAGCAACACATCTGGCAGCTGATATTGAGACCGTCAAAAAGTTACCTCTAAATGAATTCTCTTGATACCTGCAGCTAAAAATATCTTTTCTCGCAAAGTTAACGGTAAAAACTGATTTTTCATGAAAACAAAGAGCAGAGTTATTTTCCAGCTGGAAAATTATTTTGCGACTCAAAAACTTTATGAAAATAGTATACCAACATTAACATAGTAAAAAAAATCATGAACGATCTTAGTATGGCACCTGAAGTAACAATTAGTATTGTCTACCTCTCATAGCATGTATAACAGAATAATGCTTACATGGCATTTTTATTACGCCAAAATTTTTCTAATTATTAATTAATTTTGTATACATACTAATTTCTATTAATTTAATAATCGTTAACAGAAAATGATCTCAAAGAAGACGCCTATCGGACACGATTTGCGAAAAATAATGGAGATAACCATAATCAGCATAAAGGTAAACAATCTGTCATCTACTACTTTTATATTAAACAATAATCAGGGCATTCCGAGGCATAACCTCGAAATCTAAATTCAACTATTCTATATGACAAGATTTATACCAGAATATTCGACCAACTGAAGAAATAACAACAATGTATGCTCACCTTTCAAAGCTGAAGCCAATTGATCGGCACCGATGAATCCAGTAGTGCTGCTCTGGGTATCAATGTGGGACAGATCGGCAGCCACACCGGGAGTGTGAACAATGTCATAGAGAGCCAAATTCGAAACCAAAGGATTTTGCTTCAACAGCAAAGACAAAGGTTGACCAATACCGCCAGAGGCACCGCAGACAGTAACTTTATAGTTGTTCTAAATCAAAGTGATAACATGAAGATGCAAATAAAAATCTACATTTTACCGACAAATTACGTAAACATGCAATTTTCACAATAAGTGCACACGCAGTTTGTGCGAATATGTGGCCTTCGCAATGTCACCTTAATATCAAATCTTCCCTTTACCATCTACGTGGAGGGAACTGAGTTTTTTTCTCATAACAACTCTCGTTTCGATCTCATCATTACCTGTCTAGTGGTGGAAAAGCTCCTCATCGATTGGGTAGCCAATTGTTTGGTGACTTGCTTCAACATTTTGATGATAATAATTTCACTCCCTTGAAATGTTCAACTGTTCTCTGCAGCACTTTGCCCGCTAGCGGTAACACACTCTTCCTGAAATGATTAAGTTGACATTTGCGAGAAAAAATTAATCGCATTGCCAACCACTTCGCTCATATTATCAGATGATAGTTAGCATTAACCAGGTAGAGGGCGTCACCTTACATATTCTTATATTGCATTTTCGTATAGTTGTACATAAAAATGTACAAAAGATTGGAATTATCTATTTTGGATTTTCCAAATCCACAAACGATGTGTTAACTGGTTTGGACAAAATTCATTCGCTCTGAGAGGAATGTGATATAACTAAAAATCATTCATATTTAAGTAAGTTATAAATTAATACATGATTAAAGATGACCGTAGCTGTTTCCCAGTAAATTAAGTTAGCTATTCTAATTATTAACTACTATGTTAATAGTTATAATTTATTTTATTTTTGGAATTGTAAACAAACTTTATTATTATTATTTTTTTAATTTATCATGATGGAAATAAACAACTACGTAGAATAACTTCCTGGAAGTGTTGATATAAAATGTGTTATTCTACACTTAATTCTTTTTGTAGTATCGAATTAGCGAACCATGGAAAATGTCACTGGACTTGTGTGACTACATGTGGTAAATGACATGTTCAAAGTAATTTTAAATTTGTTCAAAAGTATAATCTAAGTCTATACTTAAATCGTCTTTGTGGATTTTCTGCGTAAAAGAATCACTTCCAGAATATTTTTAATATATGTAGATAAGTATATTTCAAATCAACATTTCGTAAGAAATAACGTATTGGAAGATACTCATTTTAAAAGTGTCTTTTGGAGAGGAAATATTTATAAAGTATCTTAGAAGACACTTGTAGCTGCTGTTTTCTATACGAAAAGTGTCACCCATGACACTTTAATTGTAGTTTACCAATGAGTTTGTGAAATGCAATCAAATTTGAATAGTTTTTGTTTAAATTTTATCTACGAAATCTGATGAGGACGATTTTTTCCTAACCTCTCTAAACCTACAAAATAACAGCCATCTATAAACGTTGCACGCCCATATTCGGAATGTTCTGACGATTCCAGTGATCCCCACATTGGCGTCTTCTGTGTGAATGAATTCATAATAAATTTAACGATTTTACATACATTTTGAAAAACCAAGACTTTTGTTGATAAATTCAAGCAACATTACTTTTCTAAGATTTCGTTTTTATTTATAGAAACATTTAACATTCATGTTTGAATTAATAATTTTGTTATTTTGAATATTTAGTTTGAATATCTAAAGCCTATTAAAGAGATAACACTGTGCGATTTAATACGGTTTTGCAATGGTTATATAGACAACTATATATAGGTAGTTAATATTTTTGCATGGCTAACTCAACTTGTAAAGCAATACACTGTTTATGCTCTTCGAAAATTTCCTTAGCTAACATCTGTTTTTTATGTTCCAGCAAGGCATTTTCACGCATGTAATGTTCAACAATACGCTCATAATCATCTACACCCGGTACAGACGAGTTTTCTTTATATTGCACTGGTATTTTATTGATCATTTGCTGTTGTAATTGTTTAAGTCGTAGAATTTCTGCTCGTTCAGCACTTATTCGTGCTTGCAATTGCGACTTCCATGTTAGCAACTCTATATTTTCTAATTGCAGACGAATTAGGGTATTATAATCTGGATGGGATTTGGATAACATTAGTAATCCTGTATCCTCGTCTATATATAGACCATCTGCATTGTTTGTGCTTATTACTAAAGGAGAAATCGGATGGTCTTGGTTGTCCGATTTGTCTTGAGTGGCTTCGTTCGATTCTTTTTTTTCAATTTTTGGAGACTTCCTGTCGCTTTCAATGACTACTGTTTTAACTGTTTTTGAATTTTCATCGTCTTGTTTTATGTGTTTCCTAATATTGGCTGCCGGTTTTGCTGAGGAATCTACAGCATCATTATTACCACCTTCAATCTCTTCAATAGACTTCTCATTTTTCTTTTCAAAAGCTTTCAACTTTCTCTTCAGTTGAGTTATAATGCGCTGAACTTCCCATAGTTGTTCTTCCCGTTTCTTCGAGACAAATCCTGCATTCATTTCCGAATGTATTTGATTGAGCAAACTTTCCTGCTTACATAATTCGCGTTGTATTTCGATGGGTGAGTCAGGCAATTTTGGACTCGATGATGTCAGAGGAGGTACATACCTAAAAAGTAATTGCGAAATGTTCAAACGTTTTACATCTTTATAAAAAAACATTTGTACTTTATAAAAAAGTTCACTATTGTGGCAAGACGTTGAGGCTTTTGTTTTCCAACCATTTTACAAACGACTACATTGAGTCAGCTGTCATTCTAGTGAAATTACCTTATCGCGGGATGCGATTTTATCTTAATAAAATAACAAATATAAAAAGGGAGACGAAAAATATGGAAATCTACGGAGCAAACTACAGAACATATGTGTATATATATATATACAACAAAAACGTCACGTCTTACTCTTAAGATTAGGAGTTTATTTCTCTCTTGGTAATTGGACTTACTTGATGAGCTGAACATCAGTAAACAATGAAGGACAGTGACATAGCAGTGTCACTAACAATCGGTGAGACATTTGCAGAGGTGGACTCAACAACATGGCCAACGATTGCGCATTCATTTTATTTGCCTTCTCATGCTGTATGACAGAATCAAAATGTAATAAGATCCATGATAATAATATGCGATTGCACTTTGGGAGCTGTCCCAACAGCATTTGAATATCCTCTTGTTGTTTTGTCACCTTTGAATGAGAGGCCACTTCTTCGAATCTAGTCATTAAATCAGTGGTCAGAATGGGCTCTGGTAACTCTCTACAAGGAGAATATTCATTTTTTGGAGAACATAAATTGTGTAATCAGATCATCTTACTTCAAAAACAATTTAAGTAGACCACAGGCTGTCGATATATCCAACTCATCTGTCTCAGGTTGCCTCTCGCGATTGTTGTACAATCTCTTAAAATGCAATAACCGTGTTTTCATCGGCTCTACTCTGTAAATCTGTTCACTTTTAAGAGCATTTTCTTGCAAATAGTCTATGCAGTCTCGCACAACCAGTGGAAGGTCAATGCCGTCATGACAGCGGCTGCGTTCTGTGGCTAAGCTAACGGATACCCCGAATACAGGTGAACACAATTCCAACACTTCCTCGGAACTAATACTGGACTGTTGCTTCGTTTTGTCTTTTTTATCTTTGCGGTCTTTATCTTTTTCTTTTTCTTTAGACTTTTCTTTTTTGTCTTTCTTTTCCTTTTCCTTCTTCTTCTGTTCCTTGTCCCTCTCTTTTTCGTGAGATTTTTCCTTATCCTTCTCCTTTTCTCTTTGTTTATCATCATCTTTGCCATCCTTGTCAAACTTTTCCTTATCGCGAGACTTTTCTCTTTTGTCCTTACTTTTGGAAGAGAACTTGAACGCCTTTGACTTCTTAGATTTCGAAGGACTTCTGCAAGTAGGATATTCTTTGATGTTAAAATATCCGTTCGGCTGTGAATTTAACCCACTTTGCATCAATTTCTTCCTCTGGCGAACTTTCTCCCTCTAAGGCCGCATAACCTCTATCTTTGTTCTTCTCCTTTTTGTCCTTGCGCCGGCCGATCAATAGGTCCTTCCTACTTACCTTATCATGATCACCTTCGCTATCTAAAATTTTTCTTAATGTTATTCATAATTAGTTTAAAAGCATTTCATTGAGAACTTACAGTCGCTGTCGTCTTTATTCTTTCTAGTCTTACTGCCATCCGACCCCTCATAAGCATATAAGCCAGGGAATTCCTTCTCCACATCTGGACTATCGAGGTCCATTATCTATTATTTTGTTGTTTTTATGTTTGTTTAGGAGCCGTCTTTTAATTTTATTAATTTATGTATATTTTTTAAACAAATACAAGCACCATGGAAGAATTATTTACTTTATCAGCAGAGTTGCCAATGGCATCCAACGTATAAAAGTATCGGGAATCTTCTACAAGGAAAAAGATTTTGTTTAAGGACATTCATAGTTTGTGTGTCAATATTTATGTGTTTTTGGCTTTAAAACGAAAATGGTTTTTACGCAAAGTCGATTACGTTGGAAGATTATACTAATATAAATACAAAAAGCTGAAGCCAGGTACTGTGTTCTCTGCGCGAGAAAATTCAGAACGCATTTAATTTCTCAAGTACACATATCTGTCAAAAGAGAAAAACGACTTAACTACTAATTGGTTGTTTTAAAGCATTAAAGGTCTTAATTTTAACCTAACTTTAACAATAATAAAAATATATGCATTTGTTTACTTTAATTGTTATCAAAATTGTTAAAATATTTTCATAAAAACAATTTAATCTTCGTTAAGATATAGGCAGTCTAAAAATATAGTGCGTGTAAGCTCAGTGAGTGCGAGAAGCTCTCCCATGTCTCATTCATAAAATATAGGGAAATTTGCTTATAATGGCTTTGTCCAATAAAACTTGATACATAATGCACCAAATATGAGAATTCCTTAGCCAAACTATTATTAGAAAAATAATTCAGTTTGGAGGAACGAAAAAAAATTGATTTTCCACCACCCAGCTTGAAACTTTGGGTTGTTGGGCTATATATCGCTACTTGCCCTCACCGAATGAAATTATTGTAATACGGCAACGCTTGCATTTGTTGTCATTTTTTTTTTTTTTTTTTTGTTGGTGCTCCCCTTTTGCACGGCGAATAGTAGTAATGCCTTTCATTATAACAAATCTACAGAAATCCCATCTAACACCTCTAACAAAATGTGATCCACAAGATGTGATAACACTGTGCAGGGTGGCCTTTGACTACTTATCCAATGGACCCCAATCACAGCGCAACGTCTACAAAGCTCTGGCTGAAAAGTACGAAGGCCAATTGCATGAGCAGGAGGTTCAGCAAGTCGTGGAAGGCCTCATTTCTCTTCTCATAAAAGCGACAGAGGCTAATGTTGATGTCGGCGGTGTAAAGAAACCATTGGAAGCCACCGGTTTTACAGAGGAAACTGTTGACATACTGGCACAATTTGTAACCAGCAAACGAAACTTTATAGAAGGTTCCATTAAAACGGCAAACATTAGAGCTTATCGTTTGGTCAATATGGAATGGAGGCTGGAGGTGATATTAGCGTCCAGGGCATTGATGAAACAAAGCCAAGTATTTATAACAATGAAATTATATTTGCACACGGAACCTAAAAACGAAAATCGTGATTTATTGGACGATTCCAAACAAAGTGAAATTAAACAAATACACGAGGATGAAATGAGAAATCGCAAGGATCTACTAATTCAAACTGACATACGCTCAATGAAGTACATGATCCAATCACTGGAGGAAGCGTTAATGGAATCGAGATCACGACGCGTACGAAATATAGTAGCCGCAATACATTAAGAAAAGACGCATTTAATCGTAATAAATTTACATTTACTCTATTTATTATTAGTAATCATTTCTCGAGCTGCCGCCTTTAACAGTTCCTTTTTCTTCTGTCTATCGGTTCGCTTTTCCTCAGTCGATTTCTTCAGACCCTTAACACGACGTGTTTGTATTTTACCTAGATTCTGGTTACCCATATGCACACGGCCGTGTGTATTGCCCAATTCATCGCGAGTAATATTCTTCTTTTTAGTGACTTTGAGTTCTTTAGGTTGTCTACGCGACTGTTTGTACAGGTCCTCGGACGCAATTTTGGTACGTCTGATTGAAAAGTCCGCCGAGGGACCAATTTCAACTAATTCTATGCGTGGAGTCTTCTGTCCAGATTTCTTCAGCAATATCTTATAGGACCTCATCAAAATTTGCATATCCTCAGTGCAAGTAAAGCTTATAACATGTTCTATACCCTGCAAGCGTATGGCTTCCACTTTGTCCTTTTGAAAGGTATCAGTTAGTAGGTTTTTCAAACGTCTCAGCTCTTCAGTCTGCGACCATTTGGGACCGTTAAAGACCAAGCAGGGTTTTACACAGGTGCCGATCTTTTCAGTTTTAAATTCTGCCATAGCCTGGTACCGCTTTATGCCCAATTCAACCATATCCAATATTTCATTTTCAAAGATACGTCCCAATATCAAGTTGTTTGGCCTTTTCTTTGAAGTGGAGCCAAAAGCAAACATTGCACAGTCATTTTTCTGCGTTAAACTAAAAACAGGCGTTATTAAACACAAATTTACAAAATAACCAATAGGCTTACAATTCCAATGAGGAGGGGTCATCGAAAGGAGTTATATCGTTGTTTCTATTCAAAGTCTTAATTAAAGGTTTTTTCAATTGTTGAAAATCCTTCATACACAACTTCACGTCGCCACCACATTTGCGTCCATCCAAGAACAACATATTACGCGGTCCCTCTATTAGCTGGGGCTCTCTAGCCAGCAACACTTTCTTACCCTTGCGGGTTTTAGGTTTCCTGAATGAGGGACAGAGAGACTTTTAGCATTTGCTTATTGCAATGAAAATTTATAAAAGTTTACCTAATTCTTAACAAAGACATTCCACTTCCTTTATGCTTTCAAATAAAATAATAAACGAACAGCAAACAATTACACGTGTTGTGTTTCACTGGGATTTTCATCATTCAGTCATTGAGAGAGCGGGAGAGAAAGAGAATTACACCAGTGTTACCAATTTGTGTATTTTATGCTTTTTCAGCCCATATTTTTAGTCGCTACATTATTTGAGGTGTGCATTTATCACACACATGCTTTTAACATATTTTTCTTGAAAATTTAGGAATTTTTTCTAATTCTGGCTATTAGCGATTTGTATATTTTTCTGTATGCAACTTTCTTTGGTTGCTGGAATCATTATTTTACAAAAATTTAGTTAAGTTTATTTCGAGTTTTGTCATATAATTTAAAGCAAATAAACGACTTTAGAACAACATTTCTATTTTCAAACAAATGTTCAGTACTTAATATTCTTTTTCAAAATTTTATCATAATAGCAGCAGCCAGAAATTTATTTTGATTTTTCAAAAGGCTTCCAAAGAGTTACAGATAACCTTCAGACTTTAAAATTTGCAAAAAAAAAAAAAATGAATGGCAAATTTTTGGATTGGTTTAATTTGATTTGATTCTTTGGCTCTTCTAAAAACGCTAATTTACCATGAAAAAAAAACAAATTATGAATAACATGACCTTAATCAATTTTTTATGATACATTTTTTATAATAAAGTGTGTCTTCCATAACTGGCTGTAAAATAAGATATGAACAAATTTAACTTTAATTATAGCAAACTTATAATCTGGACGGTACTTTTTTACCATTAAATCATTTTAAAAAATGTCCACTTTTCTCATCCCGGTATATTCCTGTAAGTATCTAAGGATTTTTTATAATAAATATATTGGACCAATTAGAAAATTCTAAATATCTCTATAATGATAAGAATATTAAATTTTTAAGCATCTAGAATGGGCTATCATTTTGATTGCATTCTTAAATATTCCATAATGCTCGAGACGTTTTCTAGTGCATTCTACGAACCAATGGAAAAAATTAAGCACAATTGGTTAAAATATTTCTATAATTGTGGATATATTTTTAAAGAGTAATTGAATGCATATTTATAGAAGTGCTTTTAAAAAATGAAAAAATTTTAATCAGTGCGTTTGAAGCTGAGGAGTCAGATTTGCTTATACGTTACAACAACATAATACTAATGGGACATTTTAATAATAATTTGTTTGACGTTTCAAAAGCCCACAATCTCAGGCTAATATGTGACAGGCTTGGTGTTTCCATTAGACATAATTCTTGCCCTTCACATTACGATGTTAATCATCAATCGTCTTCGTTAATTGATTACTTTTTGGTCTCATCTCCTGAACGTATTGAAGCTTCTGGTCAATTCATATGCTCAAACATTTCGAAATATGCGTTTATATATATTTCGATTAAAAGTATAGTGCAGCGCAATGAGGTTTTTTATAATTTTTACGATTACAATAGTATTTCTTCCGAAGTAGTGTGTGAAAAGGTTTTATCTACGGATTTTACTTCGATTTTTAACAAGTCTAATGTTGATGATCAATTAAATATACTTACGAATGGTTTAAATTCAATACACACGATTTTTCCCAAAAAAACTAAAAGGACACAATGTTGCTTGGATAATTACCTAAATTCCCTTTTAATTCGCTACCATCAATCGCTGAGTGGCTTGGCATATACGGCCTTCCTCAACGACAGAAGCGAGCAAAATAGGAAAATTTACTGTGGAGCAAGAAATCGGAATAAAACCATTAAGAGAAGGGTAAAGCGTGAGGCACATTCGAGGCTATTTTCTAATTGTTTAAATATGAAATGTTTATGGAACGTAATTCGTGATAATAGGCTAGTTGATAATAGTAAGAGAAATTTAAATTCTGACAATTTGTATGACATTGACGACTTGAATAATTTTTTGTGAGGAACCAGCTTGACGTAATTGGTAATCAAAATAATTTCTTGCCATTTTCATGTAATGATCGAGCATTATCCTTTCGCTATATTGATTGCTTTGAATTGTTTGCAGCATTTTCCTGTATTAAGTGAAATGTTGCGGGCGATGATGGTTATTCTTTAAAATTTCTTAAGATGGTTTTTCCACTCCTATCTAATTACTTCTTATATGTAGTTAATACTATTATAATGACTTCCACTTTTCCAAACTTATGGAAAAATTCTAAAATATTCCCAATTAAAAAGAAAGCCAGTGATAGTGCTTTTAAAAATTTCCTAAGTAGTAGAATACACTCTGAAGAACCAAATTTCGCAATACATCGAAGAAAGTAAACTGCTAAATGATGGGCAGTGTGGATTTAGGCGGGGACGTGGTACTTCCATGCTGCTGATGGGTCTAACAGAATCTATCAAAGCCAATGTTAACGACCACAATTTTAGTATTCTAATCTCTCTATATTTAGAAAAAGCATTTGACAGAGTTAATCACGTCAGTCTAATAAACAAGCTTTCCCAATTCTATGGCTTTGGGGGAAATGCATGCAAACTTATGTATTCATATTTATGCTTTACTGATGTACTCTCACAAAATTTCTTTGAATTTTGCATAATTTTGTGGCCATTTAGCACAATTTTTCCCAGGCTTCTGGCAACACTGGATAAAATATTTCGTAAACATTACCAATTCACAGATAAATATAATATGCCGGGGAAAATTATACCTTCCTACAAATGTGCAAACGCGGATGAGATTGATACAAAATTTGGAATAATTCGTAGTTCCACACAGAACTGTACCTCGTTCTTCTAAAAATGTGAACTAAGATTTTATAACAGACTTGTAAAATTAAACATATTTTGTGTAAACAAACCAATATTGTGGTGATGGCAACTCTATATCTTTATAGCTACCAGGTATAGATAGTTTTCTCCTTACATGCCGGATTGTTAATCTAAGCGAAATCCTGTAAAAATGGGAAAGACTTCCAAAGACAAGCGCGATATTTATTACCGTCTTGCTAAAGAAGAAGGCTGGCGCGCACGAAGCGCATTTAAGCTATTGCAGATTGACGAAAAATTCAATATATTGAAAGGTTTGTAAGCTCCAGTTAGGTCAATAGTAATGTTAAGGCCATGTGCGATTGTATGTTTAACTTTAGGTGTCACTAGAGCCGTAGATCTATGTGCTGCTCCAGGTAGTTGGTCACAAGTGCTGTCCAAGCGATTGTACGAAAATCGTTCAGATAATGAGGAAGTCAAGATCATTGCAGTCGATTTACAGGCCATGGCCCCCTTAAATGGTGTCATACAAATACAAGGCGATATCACAAAACTCAGCACTGCTCAATTGATTATTGATCATTTTGGTGGTGAGGACCAAAAAGCCCAGCTGGTAATCTGTGATGGCGCCCCAGATGTTACAGGGCTACACGATATTGACGAATACATACAGAGTCAATTGCTGTTGGCAGCGCTAAGTATAACGACACATGTTCTAATGCCTGGAGGCAATTTCATAGCAAAAATATTTAGAGGCAAAGACACGAGCCTCCTATATTCCCAACTGAGGATATTTTTCGATAAGGTCTCAATAGCGAAGCCGGCCAGTTCTAGGAATTCCAGTATAGAGGCCTTCGTCGTATGTCAAAATTATCGTTGTCCCGAAGGCTATATACCGCAAATGATTAATCCTATGGTTGATGATGTCGACGTCATGCAAAATGCAACAGATTCTGATGTAAATAGATCGCTAATACCATTCATAGTGTGTGGAGATTTACGAGGATTCGACTCAGACATGTCTTATAGTTTGAATGTAAGTATATGTTGGCTAAAAACCCATGTAATCGCGATTAAGTGAACGCGATCTAGAAAGGTCGTCATCCCCTTAAGTGTATGATCAAATAGAAAGTATTCTCTCGGCGATTGCCAAAAATGCGAATTTTGTGTCTCTACGACGTTAAAAAATCGATAATGCAATTAAATATTATTTCGTAACGACATCAAATGTATATAATTTTAATATAAATACATCTTAAAAAAATTAATTTAGTTTAAAAGATCTTGTGGCGGTTCCAAACTTGGAAGTATTTGAGTTTAAAAAATTAAAGAATAATGTATGTAATGTCAAAAGCATTAAAATTTTCCACAAACATTTCAAATATTGAAGTGTTTTTTATGCTGAAAAATACCATAAGATTTATTTAAAAAATTTCGTAATCTATAAAATATTACCATTTTTGAAAACATTAGGAAAAACAATTAATTAAACTTCGGCGGTTATTGCTTATTTATTTTTATCTATTGGTAATCATATAATAATGATTAATAACGAATTTTTTAATGCGCAATTTTTGAATTCTAGCAACAGTTTGTCGAGAATTGATCAAGTAAAACCTATAAAATAAGGTCTAATCAAATCGGCCTTAAAGCTTACAACTGCAATCCTGAATAAAAATAAATTAAATTAAATATAAATGTATTTAATTTTTATTATGATGAATTGTTGCATATTGTAATTTACTTATAATTGGCCGGAAGGCTTTAAATTGCAAGCCAGAAATAAATAAATAAATAAATAAAATTAAATTAAATTAAAAAAAAAAGATATTCGCTCAAATCCGTTTTTCCAAAATTGCTTGCGTCTTCAGTACCTTTCACGCTTGTATTTTCTTTATTTATTTAGCTCATTTATAACGAACGAAACAAATATATCCTAATAACAAGACTTATGTATATTTACTTTCAGTTAAATGAAGATGTCGAATATACATATCGTGAAGTCATACAAAAACCAATATCACCAGCATATAAGGAAATTCTGGACAAATTGAAAAACTGTTCAATCAAACACTCAGCTATAACTGTAAAGCATCAGACGAAAGATTCACAAGAAGTAAACAAAAACTAATTCTTAACATGATTTATATTTACAAACAAAATATTGAATTACAAAGCAAAATTTACAAATTTACTATAAAACTATGTTTACATTTAAAATGTGATATTTTACTGATGCAGCTTTTGTCAACAATATTTGTTAGTGTTACCTTCGGGAAAATCCGGCAGAAGATTATTAAAATTTTCCACATGGTGTGTGTGCTGCTCAGTCCATACACCATCGCCAGTGAAATGGAACTCAATTTCTATAAGATACAAAATCATATTGAGGGTTTCATTATTGCTTAGGCGACGTTCCTTATTGCCCAACTGCAGCTCTTCTAAGAATTCAGAAGAATTCAGTAGCCCCATTTTTTCTTCTATTCTTTTTCTAAAAGCGAACCAAAAAAAAAAAAAAAACGTTATTACCATTATTGCTACATTTATACATATGCTTAATAGCTTACATAGGGTATAATAGAAGATGGATGTTATTGTAGACGTCTTCTATATTGAATTTCATACTTAGCAAATATTCATAGCATTGTTTCACTTGTAGCACTGGTATGTGACACCAATTGGGGTGCCTGGACAATAAATTGCGAACATCAGCTTCGGTCTTATTCATTATGTTTGACAAAAAAACTACTATGTCGCATCCTCTTGTGCGATCCGAGCCTTCACGAGCAAATCTGAATAATACAATGAATGACAAAAAAAAATTAAAAGAAATGTTAGATTTTTCTCATAATGTAGATCTCTTATGCTGAATGGTTAAATTTTAAACTAAATCGAAGCATTTGGAGTGAGTCTAATCTTAATGCTCTTACTTGGCAAAAGCTTGCGAGCCACACGATAAAATATGCAATGAAGCGCATCTAACTTTCAGTTGATTCAAATAGTCCAGCCTCAGTCTGGCCTTATTTTGGTAATGAACCAGTCGTAGCACTCTTGGGTTTGTTTTAAGAACTTGAAATTCTTCAATTTCATTTAGATCCCTCAATCGTTCTAAAATAGTGTCGGGCCCCAGTGTTAAAACTTCCAAACACCGCAATATCGCAGCTTCAGCTATACCAAATTCTTTAACATGCTGCATTGTTCTTAATAATGAATCACAGGATGACATTATAATCTTAGGTCTTTTATACAATATTTCTTTAATATCGTGACCATCAATCGTGGGTATTTCATTGATAATCCGTTTCACATTGTCGGCATCTCCATATAGCATAAAGCCATTCTTCTTTATACGTTCTTTCGAAAACTGCAAATCATCTAAAAGAACTTTGACCATCTTTTGCACTGATTCAAAACTTTTATGGCGCAGGCGACCGTATGTTTTCCAGAGTTTATCCAAATCGCTAGAGGACATGTCTAGCCTTTGCTGTAGGTAATAATTAAGGACATGTTGTCTTAAAACCTTCAATTCCAAATTTTCACTGCAGGCATATTGAGTTTTTAGTTCTACTTCTATATCCTGAAAACATCCTCGTAAACGCTCAACAACGTTGAGATTGTAAGGAATATGGCCCAAATATTTCAGAGTTATTACACTCTGATTCGTAGCTACTATATATTTCGAGAGCAATGAAATGGTAACCAGCTCAAAGCCGCATTCTTTCAGGACATTGTAACGATTCTCCAGTGTCAATTCATTCGTGTATAAGATCATTGGCTTGGCCATTACGTCTTCAACAGCGAAATTAAACTTCTTCAAAGTCCTCATGGTGTTTATAACGTCTTTGCTTTTCAGTGTTTTGAGTTCCGGATGTTTGCTCAGTATTGCATGCCATTTCGAATATGTGGAACCTGTAAATATAACGTAGTAGAAACAAAGCTCTGCAAAAACTATAGCATTTTTACCTGCGTTTTTTGCAAAAAAGCTGGCTCCCAATGGAGGAGTACTTCCAGACTCGTCACTATTACTTGACTGCTTGAGTTTCGTGACATAATGTCTTGGTACCAATGCCACAAATTGACGCAAATGCTGAAGAAATTGTTGTTTATGAGACTGGAGCGGGTACATAACTTTGCATTTGTTACCAAAATTTTTAAACTGTTTTAAAGCTGTCCGTCAGTTCACATTATATGAATCTATGAAAACAAAAACATATGTGTGGTTTCTTATAATCAGTGTTGTTAAGCTAACCACTGCCCAACAGAATCAATCTGTTGTCCAACACTGTTCACCATAGCTAGAATACAAATCAAGACCAACGAGAGTCCAATCAGTGTGTGTTTAATTAATTAATTAATGCAACCATGTTAAGTGGTGCAAAGGGGATGACATACTAATAAATTGGTTTGACGTACTTAATTCTATTTGCAAAAATTGGTTAATGTTTAGTGCGAAAATTTAAACAAATTGGTCACAAATAAGGTTAAATCTGCCTGATCGGTCTGTTACTGTGTCATCCCCTTAAGCCTCTTCTTCAACATTGTAATGGACGCTGCTGTTATTATCGTCTGATACATGATTTTAAGGGGATGATACACCAAGTGATTAGTCTGACAGATTTATCCTTATTTGCAAAAATGGCAAAAATGACAAACGGCAAATATCAATTTTGATTTTTAAAAATAAAAACCAATCATTGATTTTTAGCATCAATCATTGATTTTTATTTACTCGGTTAAGAGAAAAAAACTAAAATTATAAAATGTTCACATTTGCGCAAACAACCTGAAATGACATTAAAACTTGGAATTGTTGTTCACAGAAGGATAATGAAAAACATGTGTAACTTCATTTATTAATAACTATTTCGTAATAAAAGCAAAAAATAAATAAATATAAAAGAAAGTAATTATTAAAAATTATTTATATAATTTATGGTCCCACATTCTCTGAAATCTGTGGAGACAACTTACATACGTGGCAGATATTATTTCAATGTAGCATTTATTACTAGGTTCACCAAAGGCAATATGCCCCTTAGTGTTAGTAGACCAAACCATATTGTCACTGTATAATCCTGAATTTCTTAATATGCATATAATACATATTTCTTAAGTGCAAAACTGTTCTATCAATATGAAGGGCAGAATATAGAGTTACCTTTCTTATGGTTTAGACGCTTATTGCTGTTCCATAAAGTATGTAAACCACAATTGGCATCACTTGTACCAAATTTAGTAGGTCATTTAGAAATCCTCAGCTTACATTCTTTAACAGACACCACTTTTGGATAGATTCCATATTATAGAAGCTATTAGTAAGATGCCTAAGTCCGCTTTAATATTTGATTTTAATGCTGAAATTCAGTTAATTTACTTTCCAATTTTAATCTAAAGATTTTCTCGATTTTTTCGTTGGGGAACTTATGTAGGTTGTGTATCCCGGGTGTAGCAAGCACAACTTTATGTAGCTTTAAATAGCTTTTAATAAGGACTTGAGGCACGTGTGCTCTATTAAAAGTTCCGATCACACGTTACAATTCCTTTCATGCATGGTATGTTCTAGAAACTCAGAATATATTTTCCCAATCTCCGGAATTTATTTGCAACTTATTTCAGCTCTTCCAAGGCATTCAATTTCCCGTAATTTCGATGAATTACCGAATGATTTGCATAATTTCAATTCGTTAGTTGCAATATAAGTATAAAACAGTATATTCTTCAACACACGTTTGTTTCAATATTATTGACCAGTACAAAGTTTTTTGCATCAAAATTTATTATTCAAGTTGTGAGTGACGTTTTGCATCCAAAACTTTATTCTATAATAAATTACACGCACGGTTAATGCTGAAAACTGTTTTTAATGAAACGTAGAAGGAGAATGTACATACTAATTACGTTCCGACTAGAAAACATTCCTCACAGCATAAAGGAAAAATTACGCTACGAAATCTTTACGAAAGTTAATCGGATAAGCAATATAATAATAATAATAAAAATATTACTCTCATGAACAATCTTGCTGCGAGGCTTGCAATGTAATACAATAGTATCCTCATCTATTCGTATAGGGCTTACTGTTATTATTTTCATATTTTTATCTTTAATAATCATATAATCTTTATAGTCATATTATATTTTTATAAATTTAACATCTAACTTTAATTATTTTTTTTTAATGATGTTATTGAGCAGATTAAATCTAATATATCAATTGTTGCATATTGTAATCAGCCTATAGTAGGCCGGAAGGCTTTAAATTACAAGCCAAATAAATATACAAAAAAGCAGTTATGATTTCAATATATAAAAGTATTTATTTTTATAGTCTTTAAGTCCCAAAACCATTAATTACTTTATTACAAAAAAATAATAAAACTTATAACACATTTTTTTCAAATTAGGGTAAAGGAATGCCTTGGAGTGTTCATAGGTTAAATGGAATTTAATTCTTTGCAGAAGCAAACGGTGGAACCCAACCGCCAAAACCACGCTCTAATTCTTCGGCCACGGCCAGGCAGAGCCGATCGTTGAATTCATTGGACACTACTTGAATACCCATAGGTAGACCTTTTGCATCCAAACCCATAGGAACTTGAGTTACGGGAACGTGTAACACATTGAAGATAGAAAAGTAACAGAAATCAAAAAATTTAACTAATGGATAGTAATGGAACGGAGCCGTGCGGGGTGAACTGTGATAAAACAATATTCCGTCGTCACCCAATAGTTCTTGCAAAGCCTTTTTACATTGTTCAGTAGCTGATCTGATCTTTGTTTCCTTCTCTGCGGGTAAGAGAGCATCGATTAGCGAATAAATTGCAGCCATAGTAAATTCGCTCTGGCCAATCAACTTTTTAAATAACTCCACAAATGGGTTCAGTTCCACACCATTGCCTAAGAGCTTATTAAAGTTTGCGGGCTCCTGGGACATCCAATAGCGCCACATTTTATTGCTTAGCTCCAGATTAGGCAATTGAGCTAATTGCACCTCTTGGCCGGTGAGATTTTGAAAATATGTACGTACTTTGTTCATCATCATTTGAGTTTCATTATTCACGGGATTACATAAGTTCATGTTATTGGTAGGAATGAAAAAATATCTCAGTTTTTTTAAGTCAACTGGCTGGGAGAGTTTCAATTTGTCCGACATCTTCGGTCCGACCAAAACCTTGAAAATTGGCATTAAATCACTGGAATATCGAGTCATAGGTCCAGCTGCTACCATAGTATTAACTTCTTTGCCGGTGCGGAACGTGCACCCACGCATATCAATGACATTTTTTGTAGGTTTATGGCCGAAAATTCCGCAGTTGAAAGCTGGTATGCGTATAGACCCTCCAATGTCTGTGCCTATGCCGAAACTCGTGCAGCAAGCAGCTACTAGTGCTGCCTCCCCACCAGAAGAGCCGCCAACAGAGCGCCTCGTATCATAAGGGTTGTTTGTCTGTCCCACGAGCATGTTGCGGCTTTCAATCCATTTGTTAACCTCTGGAACATTGCTAGTGGCAATTATGATGGCACCACTTTCCTTCATCAGCCGGACACACTCAGCATCTTCTGGAGCTTTCACATCTTTGCGAGATATTAATCCCAATGTATGCAGTTTTCCTCCAACTGCTGTACTGTCCTTGGTAGTGAATGGAACGCCTAAAAATGGCTTTTGCTCCAAAGTTTTCTCTGAATATTCACCGCTATCTAATTTGCGATCTATGTCCCTCGCCTCTTCAAGAGCCTCAGCAAAAGGTCCGTCTACAACAGCATTCAGTTGAGGGTTAACCGCCGCAATGCGATCAATATAAGCTTTCACGACATCATAGGCTTTCAGTTTCCGTTGCTTGATCAGCGAAGCTAATTCAACTGCACTTTTTGAGACTATGTTCTCCGATTGCGTTCCCGCTGGATGCTCACATCTTCGTTGTGGCCCCCAATACCAACCCAATACGAATTCCAACAACCGATCAACAATGAGATGAGCCAAGAACAACAAAGCCTGCAATATATTCTTAAAAGCCCCACCCATTTTTATCTGCAACGTCATCTCCGGCAAAACCTACTCGAACTTATGATATTTGATAGTTTATTTAGACAGGCCATGAGGTGTCGGCATAAAGTGGTGCTATCAGTTCAGTTGATTTGAATTTTTTCATTTGAATAACAACGAAACTGTCAACTTTCATTGTTTGTTTACTTTTGTTTTGCTCTCATATATAATACTTGCAAAAGATTCGAAAGTGTGACATTTGTGTCGCCGATTTTAATACAAATTATTTTTTACATGAAAGTACAATCTAAATCAATTTTCATTAAAATCGAGAAAGATTATAAAATATGATAATTTGGCCATCATTTTTTTCGGGCTTAGGGTTTCTTTTTTTCGAAAGGACTAATTGGCCTAGGTACCGCCATTGCCAATTATCAGACTTATTTCTGTTCAAATCGAAATGTTACAAAAAAAAACTTAAAATTTGAAAGATTATCAATTTACATAACCTCACTGTTATGTATATTCAAACGTGACTTCCAAGAAGTCATAAAAACGGCCCGCTGCGTTACGTTATCAACAAAATGCTAATGATTTCTCAACAAGAGAACGCATCACATGAGGCTTAAAACAAAAAGGCAACTTCTTTTAGTTTTTGCGACAGCAAACTTTGACAGCTTCGCTGCCGAAAGCAAGTACAACTTGCCTGTTGTTATTGCAAAGTTGTATTCGATGCCACGAAAACACCACCTTATGTCAACCATCTTATCGAACTGATATAAAGAAGCTACATTGTTCCCACTAGTCCTGATTGTCATATGATCAGATGTCGTTAACAGCTAATAATTGCATTATTTGCATTTAATCTAATAAGACTCCTGTAAAAGATGGGAAATACGAAGAGAATGCTCGCACATTCTTAAGTTTATAATTGGAAAGAAAGAAATAGCACAACAGACGCTTAAAAGTGTAGAAACGAAAGAAAACCAAAATGTGCATCAATTTGTCTGCGCATATATCGTCTGTGTGGTGATCAGTAGAGTTGTCAAAATATTGAATATTTCGCTACAGAATACTTAATGTTGCCTCTACTTGCGGTCAACATTTTCAACTTTGATTTCAAAATAGTTAAAACATCAAAAACTTTCATTAAGCAGGCGAAATGTTTATTAATGTGTAAACATTCTGGAGGTGTCATTGTTTCATATTCAACGTTGCAACCAATCTGTTTGGTCCCTAAAGAATTTCAGTAAATTTTGCTAGTTAGAAATTACATCAAATATTAGTATGCTTATGTATTTAATGAACAACGCATTTATTTAATGAAAGCTTTAAAAATTTTTATAATTTTGCGTTCAAAGTTGGAAGTATTGACAACAGAGAATTGTGATATTCGCGTTTCGATTCAGAGAATCCTATGTAAAGTTCCAATAAATTTTCCCACAAAAAAATGAGACGAGTAGTTTGTATCGAAGCAATCAATACGTTTACAACTTTGTCGTTTGGTATAAAGATAACACATATATAGACACTTTGATGCGTATTTTTTTATTTCTACTATTTTTAGTGTCTATTTGATCATCTATAGAATTAAGAATTTCTTCAATTAAGAATTAATTCTATAGAATTTAGAATTTTTTCTTTGAATGTCTCACCTTTTACACAGATGTTATTAGGTTGAGTAAAAAGAATGCAGGTGACGCAAATGTAAACAGCCATCAGCTGTTATCGAACTTTGGTCATATGACTACCAGCACCAGTGTAAACACTTTAGTTTTCATTCGTAATTTCAAATAGAAAGTAATTGCGCAGCGGTCTGAATGTTATAATCTATGGGATTGCAAAAATTGTCAATAACTAAAATTTGTGATAAAAAGAAAAACGATGTTTATTGTGTCAACGACAATGGTAATCCTCGATTGAATCAGGAAAATGTGAAGAAATGGGAAATGATGCACTAACAGGGCGATCATTTCTTAAATATATTATCGAAAATATTACATCATCACAAATATAATGACGCAAAAAATTAAGTAGGTCCGATTTCAATTTTGGAAAACGACAAAAAATGAATGTTGGCGGTGCCAACTAAAATGATTTCATAGAATTATCTGATAGAAAAATCGGCTTCAAATTTCATGTCAATTTTTGCATATGGGGTTTCACCGTGAAAAGCTAGCATAATACTATCCTGTAAGAAGGATATAAACTTGTAAGCTAGAGACATATTAACAGAAACATGCAAAATTATCAAGATATTCAACAAAAATCATTACTGTCATTTTTGTATTCATTACTGGCACTTTTGCGTGCAGACGTGTGAGCAAAACGGCAAGTTAAATTATGATGGCGTTATATTAGGTAAGCATCACTGTTTACATCTCGTGGAGAGAAGTTTTGTTTTTGCTTTTGAATGCTAATTTACATCGGTAGCTCTATAGAAAAATAGTGTTTACAAATTTGCAATAAGTAGTTTGGCGTAAGCTACTACTTCTGAAAGAAATAAGTTGAATTTGCACATCTTCATTGCTTATCCAGGTAATAGATAAATTACGATAATTGTGCAAAAAAAATATAAAAACATAGAAATAAACAAAACAGTATCCTGGGTATATTTAATATACTGTGAAAAATTGTGTAAGAATTTATAGCCGGTGAGAAAAATCGATTTGACGATGAAATTATAAGAGTTGATCTAAATTGAGATCCTTCTACAATCTAAATAAGTGAAATAAATGAAAAAGTCGAACAAAACTTTAGTTTCTGGTAAAACATCTTTGAATTTTTTGCTGTGCAAGAACTGCCTGTATAAAATTAAAAAGGTTTATATACGCATAAATAAGTGTAGATATGTAACTATATGATTTGTATGTATATAGGAAATAGGTATGGTAAATAGAAACAATAACTGACTTGGGTGGCGTGTTTTTTGCAAGGGGTTATAAACTAATTGGACAAAAAGTTGACAGATGCATGTGTGTATACAAGTACGGGTGTGTGCATATGTTTGAATGAACATCAAGTTAGAGAGAATAGTTATTTGCACAGTTATGCCTTCGTTCTAAAGTCACAATCTACCTGGTGGCGAAGAAATTTGGAGTCGTTTATAAGGAGCTACTATTATCAAAGACGATGCAAACGTACAGACAAATAATTTTTCTCTGGAAACAAAGACAATGTATATTATGCATAGATAGCTTATTACGCTCTATAGTTAAATTAGGCATGATCAATAACTCCATGCCTTTACATATTCAAAGGCAATGTATACGTATAGATAGTTTATTACGCTCTGGAGTCAAAGTAGATATGATCAGAGAGCCAAGAAAGTAAGATGATGCCGCTGTCTTCGTTGCTCTCTTGAAGCTATAACTCCAACACTAAATACTTCGGTTGGCGTTGAAATTGCACAGCGAACAAAAAAATTGCCCTTAGGAGTGTTAAGTGAAACGAAAATGTTATTTTAACACAGTTATTTGCAAATATGCTTACTTGCAGCCAGAATAATGGCTATAATCAAATAATAATAGATAGGTAACAAATGCTAACAAATAAGTGAAATCAATTACAAAGAGAGTAATTTCACGTTATCCTTCCTCCTCTACTTTAGTGGTTGTATTGATTTCAAGAAAAAAATTGTTAACTCCTAAAGGCTTTGGGAAGAAATTTATTCTGTAAAATATGCGGAATATCGTTCGAATCGTAAACTGTTGCCTAATGACATCGGCGTTATCAAGCGCATCAAACTTCGTTGAATAACTTGACTAGGCCATATAATACAGTTGGATGAGAATGCTTTAGAACGAAGTTTTCGACAAAGTCGATGAGAGTGACAGAAGAGGACAACCAAATGTTCGTTAGGAGGACTAGACTTTTGGGACTCTACCAAAAATTGGTGGTGTGAAATATTTCTTTTAGTATCTCTATCTGGACCATCACAAGTTGATTTGCGTATGTTTGTAGTGACTATCTAATTCTTTGGTGCCAGCATAAACAAATTTGTCAAAAGTTGACACGACTACATTTCCTTTAACATTTTAATTATTGACATGCTTATTAGATTAAGTTTGCATACAAATTCTTGCTCGATGGGAATAAAATAATTATAACCTTCTATACAGATAGTATATATGTAGTGATCGAAGTGAAGTGGCTATAATGAAATTCATTTGAAAGTTTGAAATTGAATCATTTGTTGAGTAGCAATAAAAAATTGTTGTGCAGTTCTTGCCAATAACGAAGCAAAAGAAATATATGTTTTTTAAGACGGACAAATTTAAATTATTAACGTGTAACCCAAAGCTTTCTGGGCAATTAAACTCAAATTGCAGTATCCAACATTTCATGCAGCCTACACATGTTGCAAGTCATTGCATAATTGATGAATTGGATATATTGTATGTAGCTTTGTTGTACAACAAATTTGGCAGTTGAAAGTCGATTGAATAAAAACTAAAACTCTTTTTTATTTTTATTTATTTATTTTTTTTTTGTATTTCGTTGCTATATAACGTACAATATATTTTATTATTTCCAGTTATAAATTAATTATTAGAATCATTAATTGGTTGTGAAGTAACCGTAATAAAAGGCACAATTTGGAAATGTCGGTTTAGAAATCTGAATAATATAAAAATATTATTGAAAACAAAATATAAAGCATATTGCAAGAGGAATGATATAAACATATTGAGTAGGATGCCACTATTGCCTATCGCATGAAAATATATATTGTACAAATTTGTTACTTTATAAATTTGCAAATGTAATATAAAATTTGAGATGACAATGATGATAGCCTAATGATGACAATCAGATTAAAAAAAGGGAAAAATTTCAGAGAGAAACTCTGTGACATCATAATACAGTCAAACTTGTATAAGTGAAACCCAACTAAGTGAATAAACTCCATAAGTTGGGAAGCAAAAAACGACCTAAATTTTAGAACCCCATATAAGTGGAATTTTGTTCTTGATTAACTCTACAAGTGGAATTGTTTGTCATTTATTTTTACATCTAAAACACCTTTAAATTACCGAACTTCTTCTGCTGTTTTTCTCTCTGAAACGACGTCGGCAATGGAGACTTGATGTAAATGAAAAATTAACAATTGTTAATATTTACTAACGAATTTCCTGCGCAAAAACAAACCTAAAGATTAGGCGATTTATGTGGGAGCGCCAATGGTGACCAATTTTCGCATATAAATTGGATATGCCAGTCGTATCTGACAATGTGAACTTCACTGTAGAATAATTTAGTAAATTTTAGCTCTTGCTGCTTGTCTTAAATTCTTTACTTTACGTTTTATATACATATGTATATATATTCCTCTTTTCATTTATGCCGTCCCACTCAAATATCAGCGATATAAATTAAAGCGATATAAATTACTAAAATTATTTATTGCCTCCTAATCAAGCAGAATTATTTGGGACCACATGGGGAATCAGATAACAATATATCATGATAAATTGTTTGAAAACGACATACGTGCTAATAGTGCAGTATAGACGTCTATGAGATATTTATAATAATATACAGTTGAATAAAATGACAGGTGACTCATATGTGCCTATGAAAAACGGCAAAAGTGTTTTGTATTTCTCGTCCTTCCATTCAATTCTTGTTATTCGTATTATCATTTAAATTCTTCGAAAATTTAAATGCTAATAAGCCAGTAACTATAATTTATTCTTAGTTGTATATTTACTTGCCAAGAAATACCTAAGCAACACGAAATGGCAGACATACATAGGAATTATATGATGGATTTTGAAAACATATTAGAACCAGGCAAGGAGCCTGTAATGACAAAGGAATACAATCCATTAGTTGCATTTAAATTGGATAAGTTTTTGGATCCACTAAAGCTCAAGAAACATGTTCTATATAGTGAAAAGATAAAACAGCTAATAGAACACTATGCCCTGAAAGAAAATGTTCCCAGCCATGAGATAAAGCAACAGGTACGTGATATATTAGATGAAATTGGTTTGGATCGCAACATGGCTATAATACGTTGGTGTGGTATAGCTATCACCGCCATCGGTAAACGCATTTGTAATGGAATTTACGTCAATAAAGCCAGTATGGATCATGTTAAACGAGACCTAGGGAAAACTCCCGTTTTGTATTTGCCAAGCCATCGGAGTTATATGGATTTCATATTAATGTCCTACATATGCTTTCATTACGACATTGAAATACCAGGAATAGCAGCTGGCATGGGTAAGTATAAGTATAAAAACAAAGAACTTAGTAAAGTATAGCCAAAAATTATTTTCTTTACTAGACTTCCATTCCATGTTTGCAATGGGCACAATGTTACGCAAAACTGGCGCATTTTTTATGCGCAGATCTTTCTCGAACGATGAACTCTACTGGGATATATTTCGCGAATATATGTATGCTTTGGTTGGAGCTTATCACATAGGCGTGGAATTTTTTATTGAAGGCACACGAAGTCGCAACTTTAAAGCGTTGGTGCCCAAGATCGGATTACTATCCATGGCTTTATTGCCATATTTCACAGGCGAAATACCCGATATAACCATAGTGCCAGTTAGTGTGTCTTATGAGCGTGTTTTAGAAGAACAACTCTTTGTCTACGAACTGCTGGGCGTGCCGAAACCTAAGGAATCCACTAAGGGCTTCTTCAAAGCTCTTAAGATTATCGATGAGAAATTTGGGAAAATGTATTTAGATTTTGGGCAACCTATATCCGTAAAGGAATTCTTTGGAGATTATTGTTCGGATAGAATGAAAAGGGCTACTTTGGGATCGCATCTACAAAAGTTGAACAAAATGGAAATTGAGCTAGTCAAAAAATTAGCCACTGAGGTAACAATTACTTACCACGTAACTAACGGGAGTTAGCTCTCGAAATGTTACCAAATGTTGTCATTTTGTCAATTTTGATTATTTTTTAAATGTCAGTATATCGTAGAAACATTTCAAATGTAAAGAAAAATGTTTCCTCATTTAACGCGAACAAGTCTGTTCGGTTATGCTTCACACGCTGTGCAAATGTGTCCTGATGGCATTTTGTCCCACTCTCAGCGATGGTCAATCTTTAAGTCGTTAACCGTCTTATATTTTCTAGTTGATATTTTGGCGTTCAGAATGGACCATATGGAAAAATCCATTGAACTTAAGTCCGGGAAATATAGTGGCTTTTGTTGTGAAAACATGAACCTGGGAAATTTTTCTTATAAAAAAACGTTGTGTTTCACACACTTTATGCGATGGTTCCGAGTCGAGCTGTTTACGTGCCCAAGGTGACAGAGCATGGTTCAAAATACTTTAACGGCGGATTTGTTGATTTAACGTTATGCCCTGTTCAATGAAAACGACTGGTGGATGACCTGTGGGCAGTTACCGCGGCCCAAGCTGTCGCTGGTGCAGCGCTTGCTTTCACAGAGCAATTCGCTGCTAATAATTGTCTCTTGATTTGCTCTCAAAAATTCCAAGCGAACTCTCTTTTGTGCAGATGTTAAATCTCGCACTTGTACGAGACACATTGGATTTTTTGGTCAATTGCTTGATGTTTATGGATGTGCAACTCTAAGGCGATTTTTGATGCTACAAGTATTATTTTGTTCACTCGTAAATTGCTGGTTGCGATTTTGCAGCGATTTTGCTTTTAAATTTCATTTATTGGGCTTGTAATGAACATAACAGACTGCAGCTTGCTGGAAAATAAGCTCGCTGTCATTAGCCGTTTTTTTGCCACAACTGCGTGAATTTGGTAACACTTCGAGCGTTTACCTCCGTATATATTTGAATTAAAATTCAGAAACTTTTGTTCTCTAGGTTATCTACCAGCAACAACGACGCATTGTTATCACAACATTCAATCTTATAAGTTTATGTTATGCAAGTCGGTATTACAATGGAACCTCGGTGAATATTGATGAACTTTCACGAGGGGTTTTGCTATTGAAGGACATTTTTGAAAGGTTGGGAGCGCATGTAGCTACTAATCCTAACTGCATTAAGCCGGAGATAATTGAAACAGTAGAAATACATTCCAATATAGTGCATTTCAAGCAGGCCCGGCTCGAACTTACGCAGGTCCCACCTGAACAATTGGCTCATGAAATCGACGTGAGTCGTTTAAAGGCTCACGCCCTATCACCACGTACCATGGCTGTAGCCGTGCCCATCATGACGTTGCAGCTTTATATTAATCCATGTTTATTTTGGTTGGCACGCCCTGGATATTTAATTATGTCATCTTTACAACTACAAAAAGAGCAAGAGGAGAAGAAACCTGGGCTACCATGCACGTATGATGGAGTTTTATACGATTTATCACAACGTGTGGAGATGTTGGACGATATTTTTAAACATGAATTTATCATTGAATCTAACCGAGAAATGGAGGTAAGAAACCAAATGTGTTTTGTGTTTGTAATTTTATCCAGCGTAGTATAAGCAAAACTGGCATTTGGGGTTAATTAAAAAAAAAAACAGGTCATCAGTTTCGAAAGATTATTTAGTAGCAGCAGTGGTATTGCAATGGAAATGTAAATTACAATGAACTTCAACTTCAATTCGGTTATTGATGAATCAACGCCCATATTGGACTATACATTGATAGAAGTTTAGATTGAGTTATATTGCTTAAGTCTATTTTCTAGCAAAAACACCTAATCGTAACGCGCATTTTTCCGAACCAAAAACAAAAGAAATCACATAGATAAGCGTTGCGAACGGAGATTGTCATTGAAAAGTATGAAACAAATAAATCCTCAAGTAAATTAAAACGATTGTGAGTGCAAATGAAACGTATTATATTGGATTAATTTCCGCTTAAGACTTGTGGAACTAACTGAAAATTTCTTCAGATCATTAAGCAGAGTAGTTCGCAATTGCGGTGTACAAAAAAGAAATGATTTTTCCACAAGCGAGCTGTGGAAATATTCAATACAAATTTGTGGATTTCTGCTAGAAATCTACATCTACAATAGCCTCCATAAATATACATCAACATTTTGCGGAAGTACGCATGAAGTCTAGAAACGCTAGTTCGACTGATTCCAATGTATAATTCCGCCCCACAAATGATGCAACTTATAAGTAACATGTCACCCAATTTCATAACTTAAATGATTTTGTATAAATATGTACGTTTAAAGAGCGTAGACGTTTTAAACTTATGTAGCATTTTGAACATGAAAAATGTGACCAGTAAATTTCAGACAAGAGTCAATTTCAAATCCAAGACAATGAATTGATAAAGATGGTTTTACAACCGCATTTTGCACTACAATGTTTTGCTCAACAACGTGCTCACGACCATATTGTAGTACAATAAACTTAGTTTTATCAACATTAATTTTAATGCAATTTCTGACTGCCCAGCTACAAATACAACCGATAACGTAGGGCTAGAGGGGAAAAATTGATTATCATCAGCATAAATACTAAGCGATGAGCTCCCTACGCCGAAACGAACGTTATTAACATACACCTTAAACAAAAGTGGACCTAAAATTAATCCTTGAGGTATACCTGATAAAACATGACTTGAATCGGACGCACGATCGTTGCAGACAATAAATTAAGAGCGATCAAATAAGAAACAAAAAAATACGTTTGCATGAAAAAAATAAGCTTGTTTAAAATAAGTGAAAAGTTTATATAAGGGAATAGATTAGTCTTTGAAATCAAATGTTTTGCTTATTAAATCTAATATACTGACAATTCCTGAATAGATTCTCTCAAGGAATTATCTAATGTTGTCGTTTGAGCAAGGCACAAGGAAAGACATACTGTGACGTTTTCGAAACCCAGATTCAATGTTTAATCACGATTTCAATAATTTTGACAACGCTGGTAATATAGAAATAGGGCGAAAATCATTACAATTAGCGCCTATAATTTTTTCGAAGTGGTATAATTTTAACTAATTTTCGTGCCTCAACGTTGTATTTGTTTAGGATTTGATGTTGGGTAAAAAATTATTTAAGTTGGTTTAAATTTATGTCACAGTTATCAGAATCACCAGCATTTTTTACCAATGTGGCGAAACATTCGAGCTTCGTTTAAATGTTTATTCGACGTATTACGTTACGATAATATAAAAGTAGTAAAGTAGTTAAATTTTAATTTTTTTAACAATATTTCAGGAATTCAAAAGTAATTTATGTTTCTTGGAGAATTATGGAGTACTGAATATTTGCTTAAATACTGGTGTAGTAAAAGTGAATCACAATGAATGCAGTCGTTCTGTGCTCTCAGCTTTGGCGCCTTTCCTTTGCCTTTATTATCAATTAGCAGTCACTCTTAATGATATGGTAACGACTTACACAATGATCAGTGGTAAAAAATGTACACGACTAACATATAATAAATTTTTACTTCCAGTTTCCCGCCGATAGTTTAAAGGAGTTTTCATCTAAAACTGTATTGAAAACAATGCAACAACGTATTGAAACTGTACTACATACAAATTGCAGTCAGCTGCATGTTCACCCCTACTGTTTAGCTCTGGACAATTTGAACATAGCATTGCATGCTTTGGTGCAAAGTTCGTATTTAATGCGCAATCGTGATTCCGGTAATTTTAAAATCTCACCCACTAAATCGTTGAAAGATTTGGAACAATTGTTATTGGAATTTTGTAATATGATGCCCTTCAAACAGTATTGCTATTGTAGTGTTACCTCAAAGTTATAACTTTCAAATGATATAAAAAGCCCAAAAGGAAACTGGGTGCAATGTCTTAAAAGGTCCACGCATTCATTGCTCATTTATACACGAATTTTAGGAACATTTTTTGTTATTGTTATGGTGATGCCGGTATTTCATTTACTTTTAAGATATTTAAATTAGCTTAAGGGATTTTATTATTAAAAAAATAATTGAATTGCCATACATAAATTAAGCAAAAACTGCATTGGTGGCCATTTCGCAGCTATGCATGCTTTAGAACTGGAATGAAGATTTGAGTGGTTAGAGCGCATCATTTACCATCATGAATATACTATCGTACGTAGGGAAATGAAGAACTCTTCAAATAGTGCTAACATTCCACCAATTATTTGGTGTATATGTATATTATATTTTTTTTACCAATACTAAGTATTGGAATTTTATATTTAGTAGCTTTCAATTTATACGTACATATTGAACTGCACAAAGAAAATTTTGCTACAAAAATACATTCTGCAGTATCAAATTTATTTATCTCAAATGTATTTTTTCAACTTTTAAAGAGTATCCAACAGGAATGAAATTCTGTCAAATTAGGTCATTGCCATCTTCTACGATAGATAGACAGATATTACATTTTTTACACTTACTTTCATTAAAGAAGATTAACGGTTGCCGAATAGTATATATTATTGCTCTAAATTAAATTTAAATTCTTTCATGCATATATATATCTTTATTAACCAATCAATGCCCATTTGTTGTTACCATTTATCACTTTAATTAAGTAATTTTATATTAATGAAAATATATTTATTATTAGCATTTCGTTTCTAATTACAAGTGTCTATCTAAAAACAATAAAGTAAACATTTAATTTTACTGACAGAATTGTTTTTTTAAATTGTTGCAAAACGCCGTCCTTGATTATAAAATTAACCATTGATTATAAAGTAACCATTTAATTTTATTGACAAAATTGTTTTTTAAATTGTTGCAAAACGCTGTCCTTGATTATAACATCCATTAGAAGATGCTGAGCGTCCGCGTCGGCACTAGTTTTCACAACGGCAGAATTTTTATAAAGCCAAGACATTTCAGAGCCTCCATTAGGGACTCTGATTGTCATCTTTTTGCGCTGTGTCACCTTTAGAACTTGCATTTCAATCTCCTCCAACAGAGCCGATAGGCCCACCTGCTCTTTGGCTGATACCAAAAATCCATTAAAGCCCTGTTTATCACCTTTCATCAAATCGATTTTATTTCCTACATCAATCACAGGTGGTAGTATATTATTTTCATTTTCCTCCATCATATAATTTTTGGCTAACATTTTAATTGTCTGTTCGACATGTGCCTTTTGCCATTCGCAACAATTATGAGCCACGTCTTGGACATGTAAGATAACATCAGCTAACATTGCATCCTCCAAAGTGGCTACAAAACATTCGATCAAACCCGTTGGAAGATCTGACATAAAGCCTACCGTATCCATGTAAATAATTTCTAAATTGCAAGGCAAGCGTCCTGCATGTGCCGTAACATCCAGTGTTGCAAATAACTGATCACGTGGTTGCATGCTAAGCTCCTGTGTCAAAGCTCTAATTATTGAAGTTTTGCCCGCATTCGTATAGCCGACAACTGCAATAATCGGGAAATTGTGTTGCTTACGTTTATTACGTAAAAGTTTCCTGAAAATGGACATTGAATTAGTTATTAAACATTAAGTTGATATTTATAGTTACGCTAATTAAAGAAAGCCTAAGTGCTAATTAGCTCTGGTTTATAAATCATTTGTTGATTCATTGGTTCAAAATATAAGCCAGCCTTCTGTGGAGAGCAATTTATAAATAAGCAGTTATTTCATTTAGATTAAAACTAATTTCAATAATTAGTGAGAATCGAAGGAAAGAATCATGTCAGGTAGAATTTTAAAGGTTCGTTGGCAGCTACGATGTAAAAACCGACTAAAGTTTATAAAAATATATGATAGCGGAGTAAGCTAGACATTGACATTGGCATTCACATATATCCAATGCGACATACGGCTATAATACGCTGCTATTAACTAGTATAGAAATTTCAATCAGGTGGCGTTGGTGCAAAATTATAAGTCAAAAGGGATGTGGTGAATTGCTATGTTCTTTAAAAAATTTCATTTTCATTTCATTTAATTTATTTAACAATCTTGTAATTTAAAGTCTTTTGGCCAATATTAAGTAAATTACAAAATGCATAAAACAAATACTACTGGATTTCCATTTCTCTGAATTAAAGCACAATCAAAGAAGTAAAATTATAGTTTTCTGAAGGACCACCGATCCCTACTTCTAAGTGGAAAACTGATTTTATTACATGTCAGTTTTTCTGTGTGGTATCCTACCTACCCTGAACTAAAAACAACAAACTCCATTGCATCTCATGAATGAGACATGGAAGAGCTTCTCACCGACTTAATGAGATCTACACTTTAGCTGCGATTCCAAATGTCATTGTTTTACAAAATTTGTCGATTACTCGACCACTGGCAAATAGTCCTGCCTGGGCCGGCTGAATTATAGATAAGTTAGTGCAATTGAATGCAAGATATGCAACTATGAACTATGCAACTATGGCCAAAATTATGTATAATAATTTGTATGGGAGTTACAAAATATTATAATACAATACAACAGCCGCAAATTTTAAGTAACTACTGTTTACGTATCATTAATTATAGTGGAAAAATAGAATTGCAATAAATGGGTCAAGTTTAATGGCAGGTACCCAGAGGGATGCGTCAATGCCCTTCGTTTTTATTCCCAGAACTTGATTGATTCAATACAACTGTTACAAAAATATGAAGCTAAGAATATATTATTACAGAGGAAAACTGAATTGCAGAAAATCAGCCGAATTGTATGGGAAGTACAAAAAGGGATGAGAAAATGCTGTCCATTTTCATTGTAAGATCCCACAGTAGAAAACGCTCAAAGTATAAATCAAAGAATACATGTGATAAATGGATCATTTATGAGAGATACCGCAAGGACCGTGAGTAGTCGCATGAACAAAAATTCAAGTTACTCTAGTCAACAAATGGTAAATTTCAGAAAAAAACTTAATTTTGCATATTTGGTCAATTTGTATGGGAGTTGAGTCGATATAGCCCGTTTACAATCCCCGGCTTACGATCTAGCAAAATATTAGGTTGTGCCAAATTGTGGCAAAGTCAGTAAATATTTGCGATCGCTGTCGTGTCCACCACCCAGACAGTCGGACATCGCTTAATCGACTTAAAAATTTATGAAACACATTCTGTCAAAAGATATTTAATACTTTAAACGCATCCTTTTGCATGTAACATTTTTGGCCATTTTAAATGATATGTACCTTTATTCCTCCAGGTGCAGGTATAAAAAGTATTACCACTACCAGCATCCATTTATTATAACGCCTTATTCTCTTAGATATTGCTCATACGATTACATTCCAATATTGGGTTTGTTTTCAATATCTAGCATCAAAATGTAGTTTCTGCAGTTTACTCTCCCAAACAATGTGTTGATAAATGGCCGTGGCATAATGGTTAGAACATGCAACTGTCATGCATATAATCGTGGATTCTAGTCCGCATACAGACATACGAACACTTCGATTAGTCGAGTGGCCTACGAATCTAGTAAACGCTTCTCAAAATGAGGTTCAGAATCATCGTCTATTGAGGTTCGATTGAATAAGTCTAAAAATAGAGTGCATATAAGCTCACTGAATGTGAGAATTTTTTATTTTTCTTTTTGTATTAGAAAGTAATGTTTCAAATCAGCCCTTTGAGAAGAAGAAGAAGACTAATTTTAATTCTTATGTGTGAATTAAGCTTTCAGATGGAACTCATATTGTCAATCATTATATTAAACATCAAATGCGATGAATGTAATTGTCGTTTGAAGTAATTTGTTTTTTTAATATTAATTCGATAATTATTTAAGACAATATTTTTCTGGTTAGTAATTTGCCCCACACTGGCCAAAGGTCTTTCAGTCTGTTCTTTCAATAAATTTTGGGGCGGCCTAATGCAAATAACAGAGTCAAAGGATTTTAAAACGCTGCTCCTTGTTTAACATTAGTGGTCTTACCTATGAGCTCTTATACGATCCAATTCGATCCTCAACTTTTTCTCTCTGGTTTTCAAAATTTGCCGCTGTGTATCTGTTAGAGAATATCCCACTTTCGTCGATTTGGAGATGTTTGCATCTTTGGCTTGTGCCCAAATATATGGAATCTCAGCCATTGCCACTTGTATTCGAGCTTCGGCACTGGTGGCATGTAAACGCAAAATTTGTATAACTACCGAGTAGCGATCCATAACTGGTAAGTTAAATGTTGATTCGAGCAAATATTTTTGAGCAAAACTCAAAGTGCTTTTGCTGACAAAAATGCATGTTAGAGGCTGTTGGTTATGGCTTTTGGCTTGGCGCAATTCATGCACTATTGTTTTCAACTCCTCTATTTTGCCTTTGCCAAATAAGCTTTTGCGCTCCAGAGTCTCTAATGGAACTTTAATAGACAAGGCCACCTGCCAATTGCTAATGGATTTTATTAAAGATTCTGCTTCTTGCAATTGATCTTCAGGGGAAATTTTTGTAGAGCGTTTAACAGACCACTTAACATAAGGCTGTATAACGAGAACGTTTTGTTGTTGGGTAGATTTTCGCGTTACACGCATAGCTCCGTTTGCCACTAGGTCATACTCTCTGAAAGTATGACCTTTATATGTCATTGTTTCCGTTTGAATTACAATTCTTACCTATCCTCTAAATGTAAGTCAGATTCCGCATCACCAATCACATCACTTCCTGTTTCTTCAGCATTTTGCGGCTTTTCAGTTGATTCAGATGGGTGTTTACGACTACGTAAGCCTTTAACTCCATTGTTTTTGGTGTATTTGCAGCGCACAAGTTTGCTGTTCCAAAGGAGAGGCATGTATCCTGACGCCTTTTCGAACACAATTGTGTTCAGAAATCCTTTAGATGGCATCAAAACGAACTTTGGAAGTTGTCTCAAAAACATAGTTCTACTTTCTCTTAGCTATTATTATTAGTAGTCTAAATAAAAGAATTTTAGAATTCCTCTTCCTTAAGTATAGTATGTTTATCCTCAGCTGCCATCCAAGCTGCTTGGCAAGATTTGGTTCTTTTACTAGTGACTTCGTATGCTATAACTGTGGCCGCCAATGTCGAGGCTAATATGTTGTACTGCAAGGGATAACGTATTTTAGATTGTATCACTTTCTGTGTGAAATATAAACCTGAAAACCCTAAAAATACAAAACTGTCAGCTTATGCAATCTCTAGAAACAAATGTTTGCAAATTACCTATACAAAATGACGCGAGTCCTGTAAACAAAGCCCTCGTCATGCAATCCATGTAACCATCAAAACCAGGATGCTTTTCTCGTTGTTGGTCTTTTAAACGCTTTATGTCATTCATTTCAAACTGTACGTAATTGAAAAATTTTGTGATTATCTGCGATCCATACCATCCAAGACAAGACAAGACAATTTGAGGGTACAATGTTTGCCAAAGCTTCTTCTAGGTTCTGGCATCCACATTGATACGTGAGCTGGAAAAGAGAAAATACCAATTCCCCATTGAGAGCGTTTGGCAACCCCTACAATACGTTCACACATATCGGTATTTTGGTGTTTCGACGAAAATAACTGTTTCCCATAAGATATTGCTGTTTCATTTGTCACTGCGAGTACAATATTGTGCAGAAAGCTAAAGACTTATTTAACAAACACAGTGTTCAAATTCTTGTTTCTACAACATAGCCCACATAAACATACATTAGCGAAACACAATAACTGATTAAAGGGACTGGTTTGCGAGAATGATTGTAATACTTATGAAATATGCTAACACATGTATAGCAATCTTAAAAGACTCGCCGATGCCTGAAGCGACTCAAATATGTATGTAAGACTTTGTATCTGTTTCAGCCTTAAACTATTTCCATATCGCAAACGACATCTACTCTGTAACTACACAAATGAAAAAAAAAACGCTGTATGCATCGTTTCTACAGCGTTTTTTGACAAACACCTTAAGTGGAAAAACAAATTATTAATTGAAATTAATGGGTATTTCAGTAAATGTTAACAAGTATGAAAGTGATGAATGTTTTCTCTCAGTTGTACCTTTTAATGACAAGTGGCTGTAATGAAAGAAATGCTAGTGTTTGAGCTGATGCATTTTGTCGTGTCACGTTTGTTTGAACAGGTCTTTAATCTTTAGCTTTTCGCTTATTACTACGTCTCCGTTACGGCATGGAACATTTGTTTTACACAAACAGCTTAAATAGCCTTAACTTTGGTTGACGTGGTTGTGTTTTTGCAACCTTTGCGTCGCTGGATGCTCTATACTTAATAGCCGAAGCTGAAACCCTTTGAAGAAATTTGGGAAATTAATGTTTTTATTTATTTTATTGTATTTTTGTTTTAAAACATTCATTTTCATTATTTCTTTAATAAATGTTGTTAATTTACTTATTTATAACTGCCAATTTTTTTTATAAAACTTAAATACTGAATTTAATTGAATGGTCAATTTATTTGAATTGTCAATTTAATTTAATTGAATTGAAGAAACTAATTTATTTATGTACTTTTTTGATTTGAACACTCAGAGTATTTTCTTAATAATTTGGTCCACTAAATTTCTTAATTGTATACTTTTTTAAACCATTGATGTTATAACCATAAATATTACTTTCTTCCAATTCGACCAAACTGACCTCATCAGGCTGCTGAAATGCTAAAAATTGATATAAAAACATTAAAAAGTTAAGTTCATAAGCCAGCTGTATACAAATCAATATTAGAAAGTTTAATTGACTAATTAATTAATTATATGGTGAAAAAATGTAGTTTCAAATTTTGTGACCATTTTTTATGGAATTGCACCGAGAAAGGGTAACATAGTGCCAGCCATATATGTGAAAATTATCAAACATTTAAGCAACCTATTAGTGTATCACTTCCTTAGCGCAGCCTAATTTTATACACAAGAAAAAAAGCAAAGTCCTCTTGTTGTCGGATAATATGCTAAAATTACTTCCAAAAAATATGAGATAATATGTTCACTTATATATCTTGTGTATGAGATATTTTTGTTTTGATAAGTATAAATAAATTTCACTGTTATTCACCGTCTCCATTAATGTTATTTGGACATTAACAATTTTCAAATTGATTTGATAATTTTACCAATTTGTTTCACAGTGTGAATCTCACTTGAGAACAGGAATTAAATTGATTTTTGGTACTATATTGTGCCATTTTAGTACTGGTGCACAAATTGTGCGTACCTGACGTCAGCTGTTTTATGAATGCCTTTACCGTTTTCTTCAATACATTATAAACAATTCTGGTTTATATTCTCCAATAATCTTATTTTCCGTATATTTTTGCAATAATGTCGGAAACGTCTCATATGGAACCACCTCCGTCGGTGCGTCTTACCAATGACGATTTTCGTAAACTTCTAGCAACGCCGCGTGCGCCTCCGGCAGGATCTGCAACGTCTTTGGCCACAGCTACATTTGCGGCTCCAGGTACGCCTGCTTCTTCAGAGAAAAAGAAAACTCAGGGTGGGAGCAGCGAACGCAGCGATTTGAGACGCAAGAAGAAAAACTTCTACGCAGCTTTAAAGAAACAAGAAGATAACAAATTGCAAGAGCTATCGGAAAAGTATAGAGACCGTGCCCGCGAGCGAAGAGATGGAGCGAATCCAGATTACCAAAATGTTGGAACACCAGGCCACAGTAGCACAAATGCTTATAGGGCGGTGGCGCCCGATATGAAATCTGGCATTGATGCGGCAGAACGAAGGAGGCGAATTATTCAGGAATCAAAATTTTTGGGTGGTGACATGGAACACACTCATTTAGTGAAGGGTCTAGATTATGCTCTGCTGCAAAAAGTGAGATCTGAATTACAAGTAAAGGAACAAGAGGAACGTGAACTAGCTGCCGCCGCTGCAGCTTCTGAAAAAATGGCCGAAGCAGCAGCTGCTGCAGAGCGTTTGGAAGCAGAACGTCGCGAAGCAGAAGAAAATATGACAATAAAAGGGCCCATGGCTAGAAGCATTTTCAGTATCATCCAAGCTAAACGATCCAAGGAAGTTCAGCGCTGTGAACTTTTTGCTCCTGGAAGAATGGCCTACGTAATTGATCTCGATGACGATACAGGAGAAACTGATATTCCCACCACTTTGATAAGATCTAAATATGAGGTACCACTCAATAGAGAGGATGCAGCCACATTAACAACGAATGATATTGTAATCAATAAGTTGTCCCAAATCTTATCCTATCTCAGAGCCGGTGGTCGTAACAAGAAAAATAAGAAGCGCGATAAGGATAAGCCCTTGTTTCAGGAAAGGGATATTCATGAGTTGAATTCAACATCCAAATCACTGCAGAAGCCTCCAATGAATGAGTCCATTTACGATGACATTGGAGATTATCAACCACCATCAAAAGCTGATTCTAAATCCAAGTCAGATAAATATAGTCAACCCTCAACCTCTTCAGCTAACAAACCCAATTCTTACTTTGGAGAAACGAACAAGAATGCGGACGAAGCAGAGCCTGTTATTACCACCATACCGCCACCACCCAAGATTAATAAGGCCGTAGTTTCGCGCTTTGCCAACGAGCCAGAAGGGTATGCCGAATGTTATCCTGGTTTGGAGGAAATGAATGATGCCATCGACGATTCCGATGATGAAGTAGACTATACTAAAATGGATTTGGGTAATAAAAAAGGTCCAATTGGGCGCTGGGATTTTGATACTCAAGAGGAGTATTCCGACTACATGAGTACAAAGGAAGCCTTGCCGAAAGCCGCATTCCAGTATGGCGTCAAAATGCAGGATGGCCGCAAGACTCGCAAAAATAAAACAGAGAAAAGTGAGAAGGCTGAATTAGATAGGGAGTGGCAAAAAATTCAGGTAATATGATTTAAATAGCTGAAACTATTTGTATTCAAATAACTTGTATATATATAATTTTTTCTTAGGGTATTATACAAAAACGCAAAACTAAGACGTCTTCAGATGAACCCGAATATAAGCATGCCAAATATTAGTACCTATCTATGCAATAATGAACACTCAAAATTAACTAAACCAATCCTTTAATTCATTTATCGTAACCAACTATCAACTAAATAGAAACAATCTGAAAACCAGCTGTTAAGTAAGTACACTTTATCCGTATCTCAAGATTGACTTGGTAAAATATACTGCGATATCGCTTTATATAAAGAGTGTAAAAGTACAAAAAAACAGCAATACCAATAAATAAAACTGAAACGTTATTGCTTCGAAACGACATGACTTTCTTACCGTTCATTATGAATTCATTTCAAGTTAATATAGGTTATATTGCTTAAGTCTAGTCCTTAACAAAAAAGAAATTAAACTCTCTTATTATATAGTAATAATGAAATTTGGATATATGATGGAGTGAAATTTACCGGAGCTAAAATTTACAGAACATAAAACGAAATATTGATGCTTACAAAAGCTGTAGTTATACATTGCTTTTCTTAGAAGTCCTGCAAGACTAATAGAGAAACTCTTCAGGTCAGCAGCAATAAACGAGCTTCTATAAAAGAGCTACAGAAGAACTCAGTAAAACTATGATAGAGCTTAGAAATCATGGCAATTTATAATACAAGCCTTGCGATCTGGTTTGTTTGGGAAGAGCTATTTTTTCAGCAGAGCGAAAGGCTGCTTTATTCGCTAATTATAAAAGCTTTAATCAATCGAACTTTTACAACGTTAAAATGGGGGCTTCACTGGAAGGATATTAAAAGGTTATCCCAGCCTGAGCCAAAGAATACAATTATTAAAATAAAGCTACCAATATAATTCCCCTCTAACATTAGTTGGCGATAATACATACAGGAAAAAGGATTTCATATATAGGCGTGATTTATATACAGCGCAAGTTTGAATATTTCTACTTGTGCTATAAATCAAGGTATTAATTGAGCGGACATATTTTAGGAACTTTCAATTCCTCACTGCACCGAAGAGGACATTCTAGGTGTCCTTAACTGCATAGAATACGATGGTGTCGTCTTGATGGGCGCGTTCTTGTCGAAATGGCAAATTGTGTTGATGCCATTATCGGCGGGTTCAGTGCATCCTTGTATCAATCCCCCTCTTCTATCATGACAAAAATTTAAAAAATATCAGACCCTTCTACTTTGTTGTTGCTGTAAAAGGAATTTCACCAATGGTTTAATAATAAAAATTGATCTATGATTTGCATTTTTCTTACGTTTATTTCATGTTTTCTTTGCTTAAAACGTGATTTAAAATATATATAATCTTATAATTAAGTTCTTTCTTCGTTTTGCAATACGTAATTAATATAATACAATTTGTCTTGAAATTTAATTTAAAATTTATAAAATTTTAAATATGACACCTAAAATGTGCACAAAGGAAAGGATAGTTGATTATTTTATTTTCGAAATTGGAGAGGATAAAGAATTGTGTAATTTCTACAGTAAGTTCTACGTTTATTGATGACGTTACTTATGGGCTATAACTATGATTGCATGTCTCTAAAATTGAGCTTACAGAAGCTACACAAAAATATACTATTTGGAGGGGGAATGCTTTCTTAAGAGATATATTTATAACTGAGTGTAATTTCTGCATTGAATGGGAAAGTTGTGTCCGTCTATAAACTATAAAATGAGATAATTTGTAAAGATTATTTTAAATCTTTGGCTTTGAGTTATGTTAGCTTATGCTGTCGCCTTAATCGTTCCAAATACAGGCTGATCCAGCAGCAGATGAGATTGGCGTGGTGGAAGTAGAAAAATTACTACTAGCGCCTCCAGATGAGTGCGGTGTTTGTGGTGGTTTTCGTTTCTCGACTAATTTGATATCTTTTACACATAAATCGTGCTTAGATTTGGCAGCAAATTTAATTACTGCTTGTGTGCTAACTTGTGGAACGTGTCTCAAGTCCAACCATATTAACTGCTCACATTTCGCCAAATAATCCAAGGACAACTCAGATACTAAACGGCACGCGCTTAAATTCAGTTCAACTAAGTTTGCTATTGCCGTTGGTGACGTTCCGATTTGAGCTACGCCGGCATCTGTTATTCGTTGGCAGGATGATACATCTAAATGTACAAGATGGGGCAATGATTGCGTTATATACCGCAAAGCCACATCCGAAATATCGGTGCCTGCAATTTTAAGAATTTTCAAATCCCTTAACCTCGTTTTAGAGTCGGTCAAACCCGGTCGGGAGTCTTTTGGGGGTGACAGAATATCACGAATGGCTGCATCATTTAAACCGCGCACAAAGCTTAAATCTAATATTTGCAAAGGAGGACAAAGGCAGGTGTGTAATGCTAAAACTGCTTGTATTGGACAATTTTGTAAAGAGAGATTCTTTAAAGCCGGTAGACGTGCTATAACCCAAGCCAATTGGCGTTTAGCAATTTGGGTCCAATCTAAAATCAAATGTTCAGGTTGTCTACGAACTATTGCAGTTAAAAGAGAAGCAGAAAGTTTCATCTCTGCACAATTCATGGTTTTCCACAAGTCGGGATCTACGGCCACATTTGACCATATTTTGCACACAGAACAGCATGTTACCAAGGTCTCCTGCGGCAAATACCGAAAGATGATTTTCAATAATGTAGCATCTAAAGCGAGATTCGAAGTTGCATGGGACCCCGCTCCACCGCTACCATAGCCTGCATGAGATCCTGGTCTCACAACATACTGAGGCTTTTTCAACACTCTCGAAGAAGAATTCAACATTTGTTGTGCCAACTGAGATCGAACAGAATTCTTTTTCCGTGACCCGTGACCTCCATTACCTCCTCCAGGTCCCACCACATTACAGTCTATAGAAGCATTGGCATCAATGCTGTCCTGCATGCTGCTACACATACTTAAACCATCATCACTTTTGCGTCGCTTTATCTTGTCCACAGCTATTGGCGAAATACCCGGAGATGGCGTGTCATAGTGCCTCTCGGTTTTCACTTCAATGGCCATATGTCTTTTAACGCCATGTTTCCAATTGTTGGCATTCGACGAGCCAGTTTCCATTTCTGACTCACTTGTAAATACAAATTCATTATATTGGCCTACATTTGAAGGCAAGTGATTATCAAAGTGGTCAGATGTTATATTAGCTCCACCCACGGACGTCCTTCGCACTTCTGATGATTTCTGTCTAGCTCTGAAGTGACGAGGCTAAAATTGAATAAATAGCATTTACTTGTTTTTACCTAACGCAAATTACTCTATTTTGCATTTACCTTGTAGTCATTGTTTTTACCGGATTTACAGCAACTAGGACATTCCCAACTGTTTGGCAAATCTTCATTGACGATGCCTTTGGCATCAGCTGCATATTCTGTGCCATCTAAAGCCGATAAAGCACAGTCAGGATGAGCAATTTCATAGCACACTGAGCATTCCATCAGCGATGAAGGTCCATCCAATGATGCCAATTGTTTCGTTTGTGGCGAAACGGGTGTTTGACGCCAGCCATCTAAATGACAAAAAACACATTGTGCTGTCACCGGCAGCATGGGCGACAGGCATTGACGCATCATGCAAGTCTGTTTTGCCCTACCGGGACCGCCGAATTTTACCATATCCAAGCAAAAACTACATTCGCCACAATCGGAGCGTTGGCAGGCTGCACAATTCTTACATCGCGTTCGCCGTCTGCGCGGCTGGCCGAGTCCAGTAACGTTCGGGGAAATCTTAGAAGATTCGTTGGGTGAGTGACAATTGTCGAGATTCGAAGAATGACTGTGTGATGTCTGTATGGGCGGTAGACTATGAGTTGGAGGTGGATTGGAATTGTAGGTCGAACAAGAAGCTATTACACTAACAGTATTGCTTCCAGCAGCAGCTGCTACGGCGTTTGCCAAATGCATTTTCTTGGGTGGACGATACTTAATATTATCTGTGGGAGAAACAAACGTTGGTGGTTGTTGCTGTTGCTGCAGATGTTGTTGTGATGTCGACGTCGACAGGGTACCATTTTCAACCGGTTCCTTCTTAATTGTGATCCCATTATCAGTAGTCACAGTTGTAGTGCCACTAAAGGCCAAATGTGAAACTATTGTGCTGCTGGATGACTCGGCAGCTTGCTGCGCCTCTAATTGCTGCTGTTCTCTTATGATTTCAGCATTTTTCCGAGCAATTTCTTGTTTAATTTCTTGTTTAACCCGGGAGCGGTCATACTCTTGAAATTGTGGAGGCATGGCACCAGGTGGTTTTAAGACTGACTCTCCTGTTATAGCAGATTCTGGCTTATCCTTGCAATGGCGTTCGACCAAGGTACGCACGTCTTTTATTAAAGCTACTGGGTCACGAACCAACTCGGGAACATTCTTCTTGTTAGGTGGCAAATCATACAGATACATTACGATCTCTTTTAATCCAAATAATTCGTAATGTGTTAGATGAATATGTGGTCGTGAAGACATTTCGTTTTCATCTATTGAGGGCTCTCCTTCCAAATGTGAATGACCCAAGAGAACATAAACATACCGGGCTAAAACGTACCAAAGCATTTCAGTGAAGAAGGGATAACGGAATTTTTGTGGCACTTTTGTGGAATCCTCCACTTGGGCAGTTTTCAGTTGTTTCACGATGCCAAACGAATGTAGAAAATTACCTCCAAAGACAAGGGAATCTGTTGGCGTGTATACGGCATGAATCCATCCAGTCGGGATAAAAAACGTGTTGCCTGCTGTAAGATAAACTCGAGCACATTTCTCTACCGTATCTCCAAAGAATATGTCAGCTTGCTTTCCGGACAATACCCATTTTTCGTATAACTGAAGGTTTTTTTCAGTTGGTGGTATAAGCCAAAACACCTTACTTCCTTTTAAGATATGATACCACACAGATGTACCCCCAAAATCAATATGAAAGTCGGTGTAGCAATTTTTCACTGACATCAAACAGTACTTTTGAACCTTGGGATACATCATATTACCAAGTAGGTTGGTGCCTTCCCTTTGTGCGTCTTTTAAGCTTTTTGGCCATACGACATCCACCCAGTCTATTTGTCGTACAATCTCTGGACTCTGTATAAAGTTGTCCAGCCGTGTATGAGAGAATTCCAAGGAGATAACGTTAAGTAAGCGATCTTTTTGGGGATTGTCATAATACTGCTGCCACTCTTTCATGGTCATTTGTAAATTTTTCTGTGTATTCACGTCCATGACATCCAGGATGCGGCGAGAACCAACACACAAGCGTACATCGTTCACTGTGAACTCATTGGGATCGGGCATACGCAGACCCAAACCGGTTTTGTCACGAAATAACAGTGGTATATTGAAACCATACTGTTGCAAGAAACTGAAAGTCAAAGAAAACATGAACATTTAAACGTCTCAAAAAAAGCTAAATTGCTTACCCAACGTTTAAATCGCTTCCACGCATTTCGCGTACCATCCCGGTCTGGGCAAATTTCGAAGATTCCAATTTTTCTGCAACACTAAAGCCGCGTGCTCCTTCTATATCCTCGTCACCCATAGCCCATTCTTCTAAATATTGTTTGCGTTCCTTACGTTCGCGCTACATTATGAGGAAGAAATAAAAATAAACACGAACAATTATTTAAATGAACCGGAAATTACGTTAATATCGGAAACAAAATATATACACGTTTATCTGTATTTATTTACTTTTGGAAACGACTTGAAATGAAGAAAAATACGAATGTAAAGGAACGGTGGCAATGAGACATCATTGAGATGGGTGCGATGTGACAGCAAGTTTTTAAATTAGAGCTAAATGTGCGACACTGTGTGCGACTTCTAGTAATCGTACCAAATTAATGCATAGAATAAACTGAAACAAATAAAAACGACATTACGGATTAGATGGCAAAAATGTACACATCTCATTCGTCTCCAAGCGATAGCTGCTTTTTTTTCAATATCCAAGTCCACAATTAAGCCGGTCCCATTAAAAAGTATTTAAATTTGGATTCGATAATCCACCAATTTAAATCGCATACTGATTTTAAATAATAAATATGTGTCAACAATGTCAAGAAAAAATACCAAAAAAGAAAAAAATTCTGTCCAAGTATGGCGGTTTTATTTGCGCTGCATCGATTTGGGTCGAATTAAAAACTTAAGAATTATTAATTTGTAATGCGAATAGGATAAAATTAATTTTTACGAAGTGCCTTTTGGAAAGTTTACATCAGCTAGTAAAAAATTTACTCCGATATAATCAGAGGAAGCTGGTCGCTGAGTTGGAAATGATTTTTGCATCATATGCAAAAGAACGATTTTTTTTTTAAATAAACAGTAGGAAATGATACATGTTTCTTTGCTTAAATCGTAATATTCCGGAAATCGAGATTATATATAAAAAAAGGTTTTGACATTTTGCCGATCTAAACGCAGTGTTCTTCCTAGCTTCCAACTTCAAACTCAAAAATAAAAGTTTTTCAAAATTTTTATTTTAAATATTATTAGGAAAATAAAAACAAAATTCCTTGCATTTGATGTATGGGATATGAGTGAACTTCAACGCTGGATCTACAGTTTAACGATGATTCAGAACGTCACAGTTTAAGAAGCATTCAATAGACTTGTCGATTATTCGACTACTCGAAGTGTTCGTCACATATATTGTGATGACCGCCGTTCAAATAATGATGTATGACCGCATCAGGGATTGAATTCACAATCATGCGAACGATTGTCGGGTGACTAATACTCTCGGCACGATCGGTTCCCAATTAGAAAAGTACATTTTATAAAAATGTTGACATTAATGTTTTGGCATTTTTCGGCTCGAAATGGTATATCCGACGATATTGAAGACTTTAATGTATTTTTGAAATCATTTCTTATTATTTATCTTGTTCAGAAATTGCATAATGAACCAAACAGTGCACAAAACACAATTAACAAAAACAAAGGAAACATTTGGCCACTTGCATGACGCTGACCACAATCTGAGGGAAATTTTTTAATTAGCATGAACAAATTGCCATTTTAATTTTAAAAATAAATTTTGCTTAAGGATCCATTGCACATGCTCTATTAATGAAATCTCATAACTAAAGCTGTTGGTTAATTTTTTTTTTTGCATTTTCCATCCACATGTATATATCTATCTATTGTTGCCATTATGTACACTTGTTTTGGTCGAATGTCAAAAAAAGTCATAACTTTTTAAGTTGATTAAACGACGTCTGGCTAACTGATAGGCTCCGTCATAAATATTTAAGAAACTTCCAAAGAGCTTGGTTCAGTCTAATAATATGCCAAATCGTAACCCTATTTTCGGGAATTGAATTTCTTCTCGGTAACTCCTAGTTCGTTGTCTGCAGCATGCTGTGAAATGCTCTTAATCTAGGGTACCTATACCGATACCTCCCATACGAATGACCAATTTCACCCATATACGTTCTTAGTTTTATATATTTTAAATAATTAAATGAAATTCAGACAAATTTGACACAAGTTATGCGTTCAGTAAACTGTATTCTGGAGGTAAAAAGTGGGCAACATTCCCTCTGGTATCTCTTCCCAACAAAATGGTAAATTTTCCTAAATTCAACCTTTAATCCGCATTTTCTAATTAGTAGTATGCAGTAACCTAGTTTTTTGTCCATTTAATTAATTTCTTGTGGTTGGTGAAACGTAAGAAAAAGCGACCTTGTATCCACGATCCTCTCATACGAATGACTGATTAAGCACATCTATTCTTAGCTTCGTAAGTTTCAAGCAATTGGACCGAATTCAGTCAAATTTGGGAAAAGAATACATGGACGGCATTGCCTTCTAGTTCCTTACATACAAATTAGTCGATTGGTCGAATTTTCATTTTTCCCTTTTAATCTTTAATAGCAGTAACTTGATTTTTTTGATTGCATTGCTTTATAATATTGGCTAACTATTTAAAAATAGTTATAGTTAGTCCAAGTGGTTGCTCAGACTGCAAAATAGGTAATAGGCGGGCGGGGCGAGGTCTGGGGTGTATGGTGGGTGAGGTAAAGTTTCCCACCCAATCTCTGACAGTTTCTGACGGGTCCGCAAGACGATGTGAGGCCTCGGTGAGAGAGTGAGGTATCCACACATCGAGGTTGCTCACAAATCCAAGCTCTTTTATGACTGCGTGTACGGTTGAGACTGGTCTTTTTATTATTTCAGCTATTTCCTAACACGAGGATTAACAATAATTAAATCTCTAACCTCCTTGGAAACAATTTCTTTTTTTTCGTCTTGATGTGGGAGCGTCCGTTACGGAGCGGTCACCCGCGGAAAATCTCTTAAATCATTTCTGGCAAGTTCTTTTATTTGGCCCGTTTTCTTCATACACAGACTTTATTGTACGGCTGACTTTGGCTGTCATTTTTTCTTTTCAGAAATAATACAGCATAATATGCGTAAAATGCTCTTTTTCGTTCTTTTTCCACTTTTTAAAACGCTATAACCACTCACGGCTACAACGAGAACATAAGCAAACAATAGTAAACAGTTAAAAGAAGGGTAGGGGAGGAAGCTATGATAGTGTTCAAAGGAACTGTACGTCATGAGAAATGACGAATTAACCGAACTAACTTTCCGAACAACCCAATATTTAGTTCTGGCAATGAAAATGATGAACTGCACTGTCAGGCGTCTTACGATGCCACACATACGAATTGGTCGATTTCACAAAAACGCAATGGTGCCCCATAAGTTCTAACAACGCTTCATTAACTTGTAATTTTGCTCCTCTTATTATGCGTTAATTCAGATGAATTTTATTAAGAACCGGACACTTTTGCATCAACGCAAACTGACATTAGATAAAGGTATTAGCAAATCAGTTCACCTGACTGAAAATTCTGTTCTGGTTAATGTACAATTTTAAGCAGGTACAGGGATTTTTTAAGACTGTAAGTAGAGGAAATTAAAAATTTAGAAAAAAAAACAGATTGCGATTACCTTTGGCTTAAAATCCTTTCAGAGATGTAAATGAGAGTTTCGAAAGAAAATCGACATTTCATTTATTATTACTATTTTTTACTTGCCCTGCTTCCCACGGGCAAGATCTTAATCTATCGTCACCCAAAATGTATTCGTCATCTGAACTGGCACCTCTTGAAGCCATGTGTAATTCGGCATGCCTCTTAAAATATGATGTTTATAATAATTATTTCGTTAAGACCAGATTTTAAAGAAAATGTTTATGATTTAGAGGTGTGTTTACAAAATTTAAAGATAATTTTTTGATGAAAAAAGAGCACTAGCAGGACCTCAAAAAAACTACTGTGTCTGATTACAACTAGATCCTGTTGGCATATAAAATGGCTTTTACTAGTACAAGATAGGAAAGGAATGACCCCACATGAATCCATTTTTCATTGGAATAGGGGTCTTATGAGCTCTTTTCTAAACCAAATTTCGTACGTATTTTATTTGAAAGTTGTGGTTGTGCTATATTCCCAGTGGAACATTTTTGGTAAGCAGAACTTGCGTTGTGGGATGAACCAAACGTAATGTTACGTTGTCCAAATATTATTCTTTAAGCGGCGGCCAAATGGTTGTGTCTTAACACTTCGAGTAGTCAAGCAATCGACATTTGAGTGATTCTAAGGGGGACGACACTTTAACAGACCGATCTGACAAATTTAACCCTATTTGTGGATAATTTAGTTAGGCTTTCGTATACTAAACACTTGCCACTTTTCTTAAATATTGGTCAATCTATTAGATCCGCTGCCATATCGTATTCACTATATGCAATGGAATTTATTTTTGTTTTGTTATGAGCCACCATAGTTAGCGTAGATATAAATGACAATCAATCTGCTTTACGTATTTTTTTATTTTATTTGTATATTTATAATAGAGAACTGTACTGTAGAAGAAAGGGCAATTGTACGATTGTGCCACATTTCCCATCACTATGCTAATAGATGTTTCAATTATCATCTCCATCAGATTCCACATCACATTTCTTCTCTGAGTAATATAAAAATACGTTTCTTTCTCTCTTTTAACGATGTCAACGTAGGCATTCATATTAAGTACTTGTATTTACGTATGCGCTAGTTCAAATCAACATTAGCAGCCCTCTGGCTCATATTCTAAACAACAGAGGTCTTTTGCAAAACATTTCCATTTCGATATAGTGCATGTGTGTTGTGTTTGATTGGCTTGAACAGAAAATAATCTGCGAGTTTTTCTCCAAATAAACATATATGTATTATAACTGACTATTTATTCTACAGTGAAAGGACCTGTCGGAAACGAGCGCATGTTTCAAAGTCAAGAGCTGTACTAGCCAACATGTTTATCCTTTTGCTGGATTTATGTATGTCTGTATGTATATAATAAACCCGTTTAGCAACATGCATTTCTCAGAGCGCAAACTGATCACTTCAAAGGTAGCAAAATGATGAAAGAATGCGACAGGTGGAGCAAGGGGAAATTGAGATGATTCGAATTTAGCTTAATATTACAACAATGTGAAGACGAGCGCCAATTGTAAGACATGTAGCATAATCCTTGCATAACCTCAAATACAATTCAGTAAGTCTTAATTTCTATGTCAATATATTTGGTAGTTTGTTGTTTTACAAAAGGCACAGAATCACGGCATTCGCCACTTCGTTTTCTCAATTTTAGTAAACTAAAAACAAATTTCAAAACTTTTGTTGTATGATGTAGAGCAATTTTTCAGCTTTTTAATGCTTCTTTTAAAACTTGTCCTTTCTTGATGGTGCCACTAGTCTCTCCATAATATGGAAATGTCCGACATTACTACATTATTATTCAAATAATATTGAAACCATTTGTTCTATTTTCAAGAGAAAATGGAGACACTCGACCATGGCGCGATGGTTATTACAAGCGACTATAGTTCGCATGATCCCGGGTTTAACCCCGCATACTGCCTTTATCATTACTTGAGCGGTGATCACTTCCGGACGCCACAGTATTAAGAAACACTTATTAGTTTTTTTTTACAAATTTATTGTTAGAAACTAACAAGTCAATGACAATATTCATGAATTACAGTTTACCTTTCCTAAGTTCACAACTATTTTGGAGAGATAATTTCAGGCTAAATTAGCTCGTCTTTGTAATATATTATTCCAAATGGTCGACAATTACATATACATTGTCAAAAACATATCTTTTGAAAAAAAAAAAATCTCGTAAAAAACAATGGTCAACTCATATTGATTTAACTGAGCAAAAAAATAGGTATAACATTTTTCCAAATATATTTGAAAATTTATCAGGTTTTTTGGGTTCATCGCCTTTTTTATGCCTTCACCCGAATGTATACGGAATACCCAAAAAGAAGCGTTTAAAGATCCAATTACGTGATGTATGTCGGTCAAACTGGTAAACAGGATAACTGTAATAAATCTTAACGACTTCTTAAATTCTAAAAACTTGGCACAGCCTTATATTTTACCAGATCTTAGCCGGGGATTATAAATGGAACATATCGATCCACCCTTTAAGGTAGCCCTAAAAAAATCGTCTACTCATCCTGAATTTCGCTTTCTCCCCTTTAACTCCTAATACATAGACCCCAGGTAGATAAATTGTTGTCCACTGTATTTTTATATAATTCTCAGCAAAATTTGAAACGGCTCATACAAATTAACGATTTAATCCATGTATATACCATATAATGTATAAATACATATATAGCTTCATATTTTTTACGCTGATATACAGAATGCGGACGATTTTCGTATACGTCATATATTTGACAAACTTAATTCTGAAAATAAGATATAGCCCTGTTCTTTTTAGTACTCCCCATAGAAACGACCGATTTAAGCCGTATATTTTTAGGTTAATATTTATTGTTGAGTTGTACTAAATTCTACTAGCATTTGGTACATCGTAAGAGATTGTCAAAATGGAGTCTGACAATGAAAGTAGATACCTTTGTGAAGCTGGTGTGTGGTAGGGCTGCAGTAATCTAAATTTTCTAAAACTAAAAAAAATTCGACCCAGCAAGCAAATGATTAAATTTAATCTGTACTCGTACTGTATTGTATTGTTTTACAACGCTTCTTGAAATTTGGGAAAAATTGATTCCATATAAATTGTCTTAATCTTTATATATATAATTCTACTGTACGGGCGTTGTCACTGAACTCCTCCTAAACGGCTAGACCGCTTTGCATAAATTTTTGTATATGCGTCTGGGTGGTACCCGGGATGGTTTAGATTTACAATTTGGTCCAATTGGACAAAGGGGCGTGGTACCTCCCATACAAACAAAAAATTAAAAATCAATTATTTCTGCTCCTGCTTACGGTATTTAAACAAAATTTGGTGCGTAGGTTTGGTGTACATATCTTAAATGCTACTGCAAACATGGGCGGGATTGGACAATGGGGCGTGGTACCTCCCATACAAACCACAAATTAAAAATCCATTATTTCTGCTCCTGCTAACGGTATTTGAACAAAATTTGGTATATAAGTTTGGTGTACATATTGTAAGTTCTGCTGCAAATATGGGCAGGATTGGACAAATAGGCGTGGTACCACCCGAAGAAATCAAAAATTAAAAAAACCATTATTTCTGATCCTGTTATAGGAAAATTGAAGTTTTTCAAATGCTGACTTTATTTCACTTCTCATTTTTCTATGGTTTCCGACAGACAAACAAAGAACGTTGTACATGTGAAAGCGTTGCAGTAATTTTAAATCTCAATTAAATTGACTTAAATTAAATAATTTTTAAAAACTTTACAAAGAAAGTATTAAAAACATTCATTTAAATAACCAAACTTTTCTAACAAAAATTTAAATACAGAACCATCTATCCTGAAAATTGTAAATCATTAATTTGCCACCTTCGAAGGCACAACGAAGTTTGCCGGGTCCACTAGTTTTAACTATATATTCGTTAATTCGAATTTCACATTCATTTATATTCAACTCAGCACGCCTTGGTAGTTTAGTAAACTTAACTCAACGAATGAAAATTACCACGCCTCTTATGGTATCAACCATACACGTGGAAGGATTCAACAAAAGTCCTTATATTTCCTTGCCGTTTCATAATTCCCCGAAAGTTATAATTTTGTTTCTTTTTTATGCTTTAATTCAATTTTTTTTTTTTTTGGATTGGAACACAGCGATTTACCTCCCTCTTTTGACATCTAGACAAGGCAAATGCACACGGGGTGGATAAGTCAATTCACCTTACTGAAATTTATATACTGCTTCTTTTTGCATTATTTGCTCAAGAGCGTATAACAACATTGAATACCAAATTTTCTTAAACACAGGAATAAAGATTTGGTCCGTTTGAAAAAAAAAATTTAATTTGTATGAAAAGTGACTGATCAGCCGTTATGCAAAAATATGCTGACTATTTCGACCATATGTATGTGTAGAA
>JAHXMU010000439.1:474424-572531 GCA_019455685.1 Philornis downsi
TTGTTGTTGTGTATTATTTGTTGTTACTGTAAGTATAGTAGGAATACGAGTCATGCTAAATGAAAGCGAATATACGATAAAGAAGACAACGTGGAATAGAAATGGAAAGAAAAACACATAACCATAATAAAAGCGAAAAGAATTCGTCATGCGGCGTTAGTTCAGTTTGGTCGTTCGTCAGAACTGGATGTCTTTAATGTGTGATAGGGCGGTGGCGGCGTTTAAAAGCGCAAAATGGGGAAACTGTATTGCTTTAATAGCGACGAGACGTAATGTTACGCTGCACGATTATCACAAGTGCGCGCACGCATTTCATATTGAGCTGCACTCGTCTCCTACGTCTCAGCCTTTGATATTTTAGGTGCAATTAATACAGATATATGTATCAAAACAATAATCACTAACAGATTGAGGAGCTTAAGGAATCATATACATAGATATGGCTATCAGTTCTTCTTTACTTACCAGTTGGCGGCGTTGCCCTCCCTTTTGCTTTCCTGGCGATTCCGCTGATTCGGACATCGCCACCGTGTTGTGGTGTCCTTTTGTTTATAATATTTGTATATTGTATAAATCAGGTATATTACTTTTTCAATTTCTGTATTTTTTTGATTTCCGACTATTATGAGTTGTTTATTTTGTCTGAACCGTCCTTATAGGCGGGCTGTCAGTAATTATATATAAAAGATAGTAATTATTTTTCACGCGCATATATTATAATACATCTAGAAATTTTGCATAGAGGCATCATTTGTGATTCCCCAGTAAGGATTATTGTACACTTATCACACTCAGCTGCAATTATGTATGGGCTTTGATTTATTTTCCAATCGTGTGTTCGTTTTTATCGACTGTAAGTAAATTTTCTTGTATTTATTTTAAATAGGTGTACATGTGTGCCCGTTGGTATGTACATATGTGACGTTAAAACTATTATCGCGTTTATCATTACCGCAGGTCGGTTAGTAAGTTGATTGTGTCTTTTTTTTCGTTCCACAAATATGGTTACGGCCCGAATGAAAATATCGAAATAAAATCTTTAGATCCGACCACGCATCACGCCGAATGTCGTAAGCATTCCTAACGAAGCGTCTGAGCGAACTAAACCGAGCACTCTGGTGCTGGCTGCCACTGACTTCTTCTTTCTCAACATGTTCCTCACCACTCAACAGGAAAGGATTTTATACAAAACGAGTGAGACTATTTAGTATCGTTCACTATCGGTTTTTGTATATACATGATTTTTTTTAGTCTTTGACATCTCAGCTTTTCTGTACCTAAATATATTGGAGCGTTACCTACAATGTAGTACAAATCATTTCACACACCAATAAGAAAACAAAACAAGAACAATAAAACTCGGAAATAGTCGTTGAGTTAGTTTAGTGAACGCTAAATATGTTTCATTTCATTCCATTCCACCACCGATGTTCCCCCACAAAAATACTGTGGTGACCATGTTGTGTTTACTGCATTTATTAGCTGTTTCTGTTTCTTTTTGTATTAAAAAAAATTCTTGTTTGTATAGAGTTTCCAACGTACATTGAAATTATCGCACGTTGTGATTGGAAAAAAAGAAAAATGAGAATAAATTCTATCAGCTAACTCTGTGTCATACCACAGCACAAAGCAGAGGTCAAAAATTACACATATTTCAGGACTTCATTGAAAATTATCGATGAAACAAATATTTGTTGCGAACGGGAAAATATTGGTTTTTTTTTTTTGAATGCGTCAAACTCCAAAACAACAGAAAAATTGGAAAATAAATTTGGAAGTCTATTTAAAACATATAGAATTAAACATTTAAATATTATTTTCCGTTCATTCTATAAATTGTAGTACCCTATCAGCCTTTTGGATTTTCCAATATAAAAAATTTACAGAATTGGCTCAAATGGTCTCTTAAATATTTCACGATTTGCAGTTTACATTTGCAAATCATTTAAAGAGAAGTTTAGCTTACGTATTCCAATATCACTATTTCCCTTTATTACACGAACGGACTATTTTAAATCAGGGATCGATAGGCTTTTTGAAAAGTGCGCTCTAGACTTAGACTGCTAAAAAAATGTAGTCTAAATACTACAAACTTTATCACTTTTTCTTATTCTATTTCTTTTTTTTTTCCTTTATAAAAAAATGGTTTATATTTGAACAATGTTAAATTTTCATATTAAAATTTTTTAGGGGGTTTTAAACCCTAAATATATCACAAAACCGAAAAAGATATAACTTGGGAGAAACCCTCATTGCAAATCTTTGGAAACCAAAATGAGCCGTTTGCATAGCGGTTATGGATGAAAGAAATATAGTTGAAAATTTGAGACATTGGGTAATGCCACACCTCTCCTTCTTTCAATCAAATAATCTACTCAATTATGGGAAAATAAAAATATCGCGACTTTAAAAAAAAGAAGAGAACTTTTTATCCAAAAAACTTGAAACCGAAAAAAAAAAAAAAAAAAGGGAAAAAGGTTATCATCTAACACAAGAAAAACAAAATATCGCTGATATCAAAACGACACTGCATTCTCGGCATTTATTAGCTCAATTATCACTTATAAAAAGAACAAATTTTTGCGCGGACTAACGGGGATGACACACTAATTGACCAATCTGATGGATTGAACGCTTTTTACGGATAAATTTGTTTAATTTAGTGTACTAGGCATTTGCCACCTTTCTCAAATAGGGTTGAATCAATCAAACAAATCTATGCGTCATCCGTTTAAAATTAACCTACCGTAACGATACAGTTTTTCTACGACATTTTGACAACATAATGATACTGAGAATCAATCTCGAGATTGTAGTATTGAAAACAATATCGTTAATAGTATCGCCGATAATAACAATATCTCCACAATTAAAAAAAAATTGAATTTATTAGCTAGTTGTTGAAAAGTAAAGATGTGAATCGGAACTGTCTATAAAATGATTATAAATTTTAATATGAAGATTTATATATTCTTGGCTCTTTGAAATGAGATAATGTTTCTCTATAATGAGCTGCGAGCTCGGTTCATGTGCGGACTTTTTAAAACCATTCATCAAATTTACATTTTGCGATATTTTTGAAACAAAACTTCTAGTTAATTTTATCGAAATTACACGGTTTAACCATGTTACTTTGAAGCTGCTGGCAAAATTGCTGTACATGGGGTGAATGCTCAAAAAAATGTACATCCCCAAAAACACGAACATTTTCGGTTTCCAATAGGTCTTAGGAAGTGAAAGAGACTGTAACTCAAGACTCCAAATATTCAGACCGGACATATTTTTTTATCGCTTTGGGAGTTCTGCGGCAGAAGAAAGATTAAAATTTACAACCAGAAATCGTCATTGAAGGGAAATCAATTATACAAACTGTTCATTCTGATTTTGGTAACCGAATTGAAATTGTGTGCAATTTCGTTTGTTTCATAAAATGAAAACGAAACTACAATTTTAACTTTGATTCACGCACCGAAACGAAATGAGAAACAATTTTGATTATAATTACGTATGTTAATGAAATGTTTTGTTTCTATTTTAAAATTTTTAAATTAAAGAAACGTATAACAGCTGCGAAAATTTATGAGGGCCTAGTATCGTTACTTTAGTATAAGAATTATTTGAGGCATTTTTTACCTTTAACAATTTCTTAGCCAAGAAATGAAACTGCATTAGGTTTCAGTTTGGATTCTGATTAAAAAACGAAACAACCATATTTTAATGTCATGTTTCGGGTCAGAATAATTGTTCTATTGAATTTTCAATGTAGATTTCTAGTTATCGTTTCAGTGTCTGGAATGAATAGGTGTCCCGAATATTCGTTCAGAAACAACCTCCTAACGTACTTGAAATACATCTACAGTACCACAACATGAACGTAACTGAATTATCGTGAAGATCCTTATTTATAGCAAGTTATGGATTAAGAAAAGAACGAACTATAATTCTCAATTTCTTTTGTTTTGTATATAGTTTTTTCATTTCACATTGTATAATCCATCTGGCAACAATACAGTGTGAGTAAAATATCCTAAGTGAAAACATTGTGTAACATGTATACGTTGCATGCACATTTGCAAAACTTCCCCGACCATACAACTCAATTTTCCATCTTTTCTTTGAATTCATGTCCCTTAAATTGTTTGACACTTTACTAGATGGCAATACTACAACAACGTGTGTATGTTGTTTAGCTATATCTATATTTGATATAATTTCACAGGTCAACGAGAATATCGTAGCTTCAGTTTGTCCAAGTAGTCGTCGTGCAGCGTGTGTTACTTGCTGTCGTGGTTTCCGCGGCAGTTGAGGAGCTCGAGATAGAGACGAATTTTGCGAGTTCTTTCTTTTTTTATTTCGACTTTCCGATTTACTTTAGTTTACCCGCAATGAGGAACGTGTTAAAATATGCAGAATTCTTCTTACACACGTATATACTACTTTTACTAGTAACAACCATCATACTTTAAGTCAATTATATATATTAAAATACATCACGCACGCTTCCAAAATTAACCCAAGCTAATAAATTTTTAATTGGTTATTTTTTCGTATTTTTTGGTTTTTCGCACAAAGTTTTCTTTAGGCACTCAAACTTTGCTCAACATTTACACACACTCGGCGATGGCCATCCGACCGCATAGCGCAGAGTAATACCCCATCTCACACTGCAACCTACCAATGTGGATGGATATCATCAATTAATTGAATTGTTCTTCAAAAGTGCATAGGCTGCAGCGAATACAGGCAGAGAGTGGTAAAATTCGTATTACAACAAATGATAATGATTTTTAATGTCTTTCATTCATTCTATAATTCATTGTTTTGTTTTCCATCTGCAATGAGAAGCAGTCGCCGCGAGCGATGACGAGATTTCCAATTTTCCTCATAAACTTTTTATGTGATTACGCTGTAAATTCACTGTTTTTTATTTCTTTGCGTTTCTTTTGTTTTTTTTATATAGACTGAAATATATACCTTTGTAGTTCGGAAAATTTTATCTAAAACACTTGATTTGAAAAATCTCAGTGATTTCTCCAAAATAATCTTTTCTGGTTCCAGTCGCACACTTGTGAAAATATTTTTTTTTACCAAAAACCTTTCCTTTGGTTGATTGCTTTTTTTTCTTCCGAGCGGAATGAGAAATACTTTTTCTTCGTTATTATTGATACGGAAAGTTGCAGAGGGGAATGAAATACCGAACTACTCGCAACCACGAATCACGTCCACACCTTTTGATGGCATCGCCATGAATGAAATTGAAATCATTATGAGTGGCTTTGCTTGCGAGCAAATCAGCGGAATGAGTGAGTCAGAGCAAAACGGGAAATGACATGGAATGAAATGATGAAATATAAAAAGTAGTGTCAAATCACAGAGAAGAATAACAGACAGAGTCAGCATTTATCGCTGGAGTGAATTTCGTTAAGTCTGATCGCTAACTCAAGGGTATAAATTTGTACGTTCATGCTCTGTTTCACAATATGGAACTTTGATTTTTTAGATTTTTATAATACCAGACGCGATTGTTTTCAATTGTTAGTAATTACATTACTATAATCTATAAAAATGTTAACAAAAATACGCAAAATTATCGAGCAGTATTAGCTTGCACTCTGACTTCTCTAACAGTCTCAATTTTTATTCCAGGGATAAACGCGGGCTCTGTCTATGATTCTTTTTTGTCCAAATGTGGCCTCTGTCTGTAATTCTTCTCTGTGGTAGTTTTGCAGCACCGACAAAAATTCATACAGATAAAATTCTTCTACCAGGTGAATACGTGAATAGTCCAAAAATACGATACCGGTCCGCTCTCAAAATTACCAACTACGCTCAAAGAGAACCAAATTCCACTCAATTCGGATAAAATTTATTTTCGAAACACGTCCTTGCCATTCACTTGTAAGAATATAGATAACATGAAATGGTTGGGAACATAAAATGTGAAAACGCACAGACCAATTACTTTTCTCTGGAGTGGAATTTGCTTGCTTCCATCGTTCACTCAAGAGTGTAATTTTGTTCCTCTCGCTCTTTTTTCCAACGTGAAACTTTGGGAGCTTAGTGTTTTTAACGTCGTATGTAATGGTACTCATATATTATTGATCAACTTACTATAATCTGCAAAAATAATAACCAAAATATTTAAAGTTACGAAGTAATTGTGCAAAGAGAGTAACACTTTAATCCTTTCAACTTTGTTCCCAGAGAAAAAAATTGGTCTGTATGATTCCATCGTCTTTGCTCTTTGCCAGTCAGTGTGAGATGATCGGATAGCGGAAGATGGGATATGTTGCAAGTATATTCGGAATTGCGGGTTAGTACGTAATTTTTTGACGTATTTTGAAATTTTAAATTCTCTTAATGAGATAACACTCCTCAAAATACGTTATTGCTAGTTGGAAAGGGTTGTTAGCAAAAAAAATGTAATTTCGATCAAAATTTGATCAAAAATTTGTATTCGGATAGAGATTTCATAGGCTTCTGTAAACAATTATTCATGTGATTTTAATCCAGAGAGAACTGCTTCATCCTTTTCTATGGTTGCAATGTGGAATTTTTATAGTTAACCTCCTGTGAGTCAAAAAGGTTAGATTTTGCAAAGTAGCCAATATACTCGCCACAAATACCAATAGTTCGAAAGAATATTAGAAACTTAAAACAATCGCACGAACATATGCCAAGTAGGGACATCAGTGGTGGTAGCTGGAGCTCACAATGATCGCTGGCGGCTTAAACTTCGCCTCGTGAAATTTATTTATTAGAAAATAATGCACTTAAATTATTATTATTTTTATTTAAAAGGGATTGCTGTTGGATTTAATCCAATTTGTTAAAAATTTAATTAAATGTTCGTTCTTATCATTTAGTAAGTTTCGTCAGATGGATTAAACTGTAGATCATCCTTCATTAGGAAAATATGATTTTTAAGTAGTTGCCATAATTAAAGATTTGTTTCACACGCAATAAAACGGTCTCCCAAACAAATCAATTAAAAAAAAATGTTGTTAAAGGCTAGTATTGACTTCAAACTGTATTCCGCTTCTATGTCCACAAGGAAAAATGTCAGTGTAGAGTTAGCTAAGAAAAAAAATGTAAATAAAGCAGAAAACAGCAGATATTCTTTAAAATTGATTTCTTTACTATTTTTAATTTTTCTATATTTGTTTTAATGCCTTTGTTCAATCCCAATTGATTTATAATGCACCAAATGTCAAAATTCCTGCTGTACAATTGCCAGAAAATGAATTTCGCTTTAAAGCAAGGGAGCAATATTTACCCGAAAACAAGTCTATATTAGCCCCAAATGTGAAATTTTCAGTTTGCACATTTGCTTGAAACCTAAAGGCTGGTACTATGCTAATTTTTCGCGGTGAAACTGCACGTAAAAATTTGAAGCTGAGTTTTTTCAGAGGACAGTGCTATATTTTCTGTGAGAAAGATTGTTTAAACGGCATTCCCTAGTATTTTTCCTCTGGTTTCCAACACTGAAATTGAAACAAATTATGTTTTTACATCATATCTTCGATAACATATTTGTAACGTTGTGAAATTAAATTGCGTAATAGACACAATTTTACAAACATAGGGTGGCGCCTAAGCAACGTTAAGATTTGATAAGTGAATACATTTTTTGTTTGTCTTTTTTTCGTCTCTTCACAGAATTAACTAAATAATACTTGGGAAATTTATGATTAAAAGGCTCAGCACAGAGCAAAGAACCAAAGTTGTTCAATTTTACTTTGAAAGCCAGCATTCGATTATTCAAATCATATCGAAATTTCTTTCATGTTCGAAATGCTCCTAGCGCTCCAACAATTTACCGAATGGTTTAACGTTTTGGGCAACAAGGGGCTGTCTGTGACCTTCCCCGTGCTGGAAGGCCTCGTGCAGTTCGAAATGAAGTGACCATTGCTCGAGTGCAAGCAAGTATTGAGGAAAACCCCGAAACTTCCACCAGGCAATGTTCTCAGCAGTTAGAGATGTCTAGGTGGCCTTTGCAAAGAATTTTACATATGTTATATCTTTTCTCATATAAGATGTAATTGGTGGTTCACGAGTTAAAACCAAATGATGCACAAGAACACATTCAATATAAACGCCGTTAATGTTACTTATGCACCACCCTTTATTTTATCGAACACATGGTGTTAATCGTTTATTCTTCCGATTTGAGTGTTGGAAGCTATTACAAAGAAGTCGACGACGCTGCTAATTTTTTTCACGAGGAAACAGCATCTCGTGGGATTTTTCCTTGTAAGACGGTATTTCTGTTTGTCCTTACTCATGTATCCACACAAGGAAAGTAGTTTTTTCAGTTTTTCCCAAAACAATAAAGATTTCATTTAATTATGGGTATTTGAACATCAATTTTTTGGATACAAAAATTTTTAAGATTTTTACAAGAATTTGAATGAAGAACTTTCCGAATTTTCAGAAAAATCATTATGTATTCTTTTTGGAAAGACGATTTTTTTTTAATTCCCTCTGAACTGAGGTCTGCAGAACTGAACTGAATTCTGTGCAGAATTTCCTTCCAATTGAAGTCAATACCAGTATTAAAGTAGAAAAATTATAATTTTTCATAAATTTGTTATACATTTAAAAGCGTTTACTTATTGAGAGGACTAAACCGTTTTGTTTTTTGCCCCCGTTTTTAATATTTACATCAAGTAAAAGCTGATTTAGTTAAAAAATTGGTTAAAAATTAAAGGATATTAGGTAGACCATGAAAATATCGTCTGCCAATGGCATTATAGGAATGCGTATGCCACAAAAAGCGTAGATGAAGCAAAATGTCAATCGTTGACATTTTCCTTTCTATACATGGAAAATGACAATGACAAAAAACAAAAATAGAAGGCAATTTTTTATCCCCAAACTTTGCCATCCTTTAATGTAAGAGTAGCTCGTAGCTACATATAATGCATTTTCAAATGAGCTTAGAAATTTAGATGTATCACGCAATATTTCGTAATAGACTTATCTGTCATATGCAGTTGACATAGATGAATATTCCTTTATTTATTTATTGGTTGATATTAAATACATATATGATTTTATGTGATCAATTTTTATTTTATGTACATTTTTACATTTACTTTGGAGTAGTATTTATTTCAATTTATGCATACTTACTTAACAGTTTGGAACTGTAAAATTATTAACTTGATTAAAAAAAAACGAAAAAACTTGCAATTTGGACTGACCTATATGTACCATTCAATATTTAATTTTTTCTCATTATTTTTATTTCCTTTCATTTCGTCTATTTTTAGTGCACTTTAATTTGAGTGTTATAAGTAAATAGTTACTAGCTAATTTGATGTTATATTCTAAGTTATATAGGTATTTTGGTTTTGTTTTTCAATTCTAGTAGTATTTTTTATGCATTTTGTAATTTGCTTAATATTGGCCAAAAGGCTTTAAAATACAAGACTGCTCAATAATAAATAAAATGAAGTGAAATTAAAATTGTCTAAACGGAATTTCGTTTGAGGTAAATTTTGCTCCTAATGCAATATTCGCCCAGGCCAGTGTCCTAGTTTTGTTGACTTTCCCGAAACTACTTAATTATACCTTCACCCGAATGAAGGTATATGAGAGTATCGTTTTGAATGGTAAAAATGTGACAACCCGAAAGAAGCGTATAAAGTACCGATTATCTTAACCGAATGTGTTTCATAATTTTTAATTCATTTCATTTATTCATACATCGTGATGCAGGAAAGCCAAAAAGGGCCAATTATATAAAATCACAAATAAAATACAAAATCCTTTAATACAATATTAAATATTAACAAAGAAATAATAATAATAATAATAAAATAAAGTTAAAAACGATATAAATTCAAATGTTAATAGCAAAATTTGTTTATATTATGGTTCCTCAACCAAATACAGTTATAAAGCAAATGAAAAAGAAAAACTAAGTGCCGATAATGAGTTCATAATGTAAAAAAATGCAATTGAGGGATATCCGTCTATATGGTAGGCAGATACTATAAATGCCGTAAATCGTTATAAATCTTCTTAAAACTTGACACAGCCAGTTTGGGGCCATGGAGTGATAAAGTCGACCGATTAATCCTTTCTTTCATCTGTTGTACGTATTCATCTCCTGTATTATGCTCTTAGGTCAAATGTAGTACACATTAGGATTTTGATAAAAATAGAGCCTGGGAATGAAAATGGTAACTCCTTACAAATTAGCGTAACTTCTAATTTGTAGACTGCAGCAACCTAAATTGTTGTTCATTGTCTTATAATGCCTAGTAGAAATTGAGAAAAATCAAACAAATAACCCATATCTTCCAAGCAGTTGCACTGCTCTTCTCGATGAAAACTTAAATAGGCAATTTTGCTTAAAAGGCGATTTAAGTCAACATAATTTGATAATGGCAGATTTACAAAGAGCGCTAATGAAAACACTTAAACCAGAACTCAATATTCCAACACTATATCGCACATTTACATTTTACAAGGATGTGGGGAAAACAATATTGCCAATTTATGGGCTATACAAATTTCAGTTGTTAGTATACGTGTTTGAGTCGCTGAACAACATAGGTCGTCACACAATCCAATTTCGCAGAAACCATAATGAATTTAATATCAGAAATAGTTCTAACCTAATCTGAATACAGCCATATTGCAAAATATATCCCTTGAAGTTAAACTTAAATCTTATTTATTTGAAAACATGGAAATGCTTCCACTGAAATTAGCATTATTTTTTATTGTTTGTGGTAAAATAATCTATTTTTCTTTGAACGAATATTTCTGTAATATAAATGTTAATTTAATATTGCCAACTCGCTCTAATAATGTCCAAGTGGCGCTGGGGTATACATATTTTTACTAAAATAAATGCATTATTTACTGAAAGAAAATCTTAAACTCTATAAAAAAAACCCTGGACGAACAATATCACAATCCCAAAATTTCTTGCATTATATGACAAATATACGCAGAAACTTCAGTAACTTTCGTGGTGCGGTTTTTGGCTGTGTCGAACTAACGTCGCCTACACTCAAAAGTCGTTCCTAAGGCAATCGGATCTTTGCTCCAGAATGATTAAAATAACACAATCCCAGTTTGGATCCGGCGAAATATGATTATGTCTAACAATAAATACTTTTTTGTTCACACAATTAATGAAAAGAAGACACAACGCTGTCAAATTTACAAAAACAAATTTTATCCCATTCAATGCACTAAATTTTTTAAATTTAATTTTATTTAAAATCAGAAGCAATACAAAATTCGAATCATCGCATCACAATAAGGACATTATCTTTATTTTTGTATATCTGTGTCGGTACCATTGTCTTATTGAATTTCAAGCTTAAAAAGTACTTAATTTTAAACAAAACTCCTCTGCATCAGGCTAATCACATCTTGACAATTTATAAAAAAAAACTGTTTGTAGAAAAAAAAATAATATTCAAAACACAATTATCGAACTAGAGAACATATACATATATATGTATGTATGTATATATTTATATGTATATAGGAGGAGTTAGCAGTCATTTTATAAACAATACATGAACATATTTCTGTTAAGATTTAAATTAGTGGTTAATTCTGAATTCTAAACAACATATATATATATATAGAAATGATAATCCTAAACATAAAGAGAACTACATATCCTCATCCATACTGTCGGGTTTTATATTATTAAAATCCAGGTTGCATGTGTTGTTGTTATCGATGAAGTCGTCAATGTCGTCCGCTTCTCTTTCTGGTGGCAGATCTACATCAGTAATATAATCTTCAATTATCTCTTCATCAAAAGCTGGATTGGAATTGGAGACAGAAGGTGTTTGCACCTTTTGTTTGATAATGTTTATGATTGGTGGTGGTGGCTGCCATAGTACCAAAGCTGTACATGGTTTATCGATGCGATTTAGTAAAGCTTCGGGCAGATATGATGCCCTATTTTGTTGTTCGTGCAACTTTTTTAGTTCTTCGCATATGGTAATTCGATTTGCATTGCGTAATTTTTTCTCCAACTCTTTGGCGGTAATTTGATAATCCTCATACGTTAGATTTGAGAAACACTTTCCACATTTTGAACCGCCATCACTTGAGCTAGATTCGCCAGCGTTATGTTGTATGTAATCACTCGATATATGGAGACCATTGAAATGAGCCGTTATCTTTTCCTCCGAAATGTGCTGTTTAATTGGCCTAAAAGGTACAGAAAATATATTTTTGTGAATTTCGTGTTTCAAAATACAAAACTTTGTAATACTGAAACTATGCTTAGTTATTTATGTAATACAGTTTCGATAAATTAGCATTGAAAAAAAATGCCCTTATATCACACGAATTAGTTATGAAAGAACTTATCTCCCGACTAATTGAAATGTTCGTCACACACATCGAGGTTACCGCCACTCCAATATGATAGGTAGATCCATGCTTGAACCCTTTCTGCTTAACATTATCAAGTCGTCATGATCAATTGTATAATAAAGGGTAATTTTTTAACCGTAGTTTTTTAAAAATAGAAAAAACACTCAAATTTGAATCATATATTAAAATTTTTATTGAAATCGATAAATTGGCATTTGCCATTTAATTTTTAAAGATAATTTCATGTAAATGTTTTCCGCGGCTCCGTCTCAAAATGTCCACTCGGAAGATCCAATTTGACGCCACTTTTTCGAGCATTTCGGCCTGTATTCCACGAATAACGCGTATTATGTTATCCTGTAAGGTTTCAATAGTGTTCGGCTTGCCACATAGACTAACGACTTGACATAACCCCACAAGAAACAATCAAGAGGCGCTAAATCGCAAGATCTTGGCGGCCAACTTATAGGCCAAATCGAGAGATAAGCTGCACCCAAATTCATCCCTCAACATATCCATTGCTTCACGAGCAGTGTGGCATGTTTCGGAAAAATGGACCGATGATGCCACCAGCCCGTAAACCACACCAGACTGTCGTTTTTTTCAGGATGCATCGGTAATTCATGTATGGCATGTGGCTGTTCATCACTCCATATGCGACAGTTTTGCTTGTGTACGTATCAGTTCAGCAAGAAATGAACCTCATCGCTGAACACAATTTTTCGATAAAACAGCGGATTTTCATTAAGCTTTTGTAAGGCCCTTTCACCAAAAATTAGACGTTGTGGTAGGTCATTCGGCTTCAATTCTTGCGTGAGTTGAATTTTATAGTCTTTCAAACCCAAATTGACGTGTAAAATTGTCCTTGTGGTTGAGTAACACATACCCAATCGCTGAGAACGGCGACGAATTGACATTTCACGATCGTCATTGACACTGGTCGCTACGGCTGCAATATTATCTTCGGTACGCACTCTACGCATGCGAGTCGATGGTTTTATGTCCATCGTTTATGTTTTATGTAAATTTGGTGGGAAATTTGGAGATAACAGCACGAATTGTTGATTCAGCAGGTCGATTGGCGCCCATAAAATGGTCATATCAAACGATGCACATTCGTCACAAAGCACGGATTTTGATAATAAATTTCAACGATTTGCAGTCGTTGCTCGTTTGTTAGTCTTTTCATGATGAAATGGCAGAGTATACTGTACACTTTTCACTTTGACAGATGACGTTTGGACGCCATTGCCAACCAGTGCATGTAGAGTAGATAGAAAGGGCCTATCAACAAGCAAATATGATCTGCTCGCTATGGTTCAATGATCACTGGTTGGAAATTATGCATACATAAGGTTTAAAAAAATAAATCTATTATTCTTGCACGACATTGCAGTCTATACTAAATATAGGGTGATATTTTAAGATTTAATTTTGTCAAGTTTTTAGGTTTGTAGTTTTCCATTAATCCTTATTTCTCTTTCTTCTATTTCTTTGATATATTATCATTTCGATTGTGTTGTTTTCTTATTTTATTTATCCCGATTAATTGTTACAACGTAGTTAATTTATGGTGTTCTTAGATTCGTAGTTCTGTTTCAATCCTTATTTTATCCCGTTTGGGGAAACCGTAATAGACGCCAAATCCACGACCGCCCGATGTCTACGATGAAACTCCCTCTTTATTTCCTGTTCACAATAACTCCATAACTTTACATATTTTTATTACCATTTTGCGGATCAACTTACTTTAATCTAAACCATTAAAGTTCCACATTGTGGAGAACAGCGGGAAAGAACAAAATGAGGCTTTTTGAATGAAAGTTGTAAGCAAGCGAAACTCGATCCAGAGAGAAATAATTCATCTATACGTTTACATCACTTTTTTTTGAAATCGATAAGCTCTAGGTCCCGTTGAGCGAGTCTAAAAATAGAGTGCATGTAAGCTTACTGAGTGGGGGAAATTCTCCCATTTCTCTTGGGCAGGATGCAGGGGAATTTGTTTTCTAAATAGATCCTAAGAAGTTACATAAATTGAGGCTCAAACTTCAAAATTTCAATTTTGTTCATCTTTTTAAGGGACGAAGTCTGTATTTCACACTTCGTGTATATATAAACATTATATTGCAAGTACTTACGTAGGTGGTGGAACATTAAAGTCTGATTTTCTCTTCTGGTGGAGTAAGGCTCGCCGTAAAGTGTTGTGCTTATCTATGCCATTAGCTGTAAATTCCATGACATTTCCCGAATGATCTGATTTTGTTATTTTCCATGGCATTGATTCCATACTCCAATTGGCTGTTGGCGTGGGCATAGAATGAGCCGGTGGATGTTCCAATATAGAAGCATCTGTGGGCAAAAACATCTGTCGTTGTTGCGGTGAAATGTTGGCCGCTGTTTGATTCCTGCATCAAAGTCAACAACAGTAAATAACGTACTTCTTTGGTTTATTCACTTAATTACTTACTGCATTTTTGTAAACTGACTAAAAACAAACTTTCATAAATTTTTCGTGAACGGTCTCAGCTACATAAACACTACATTTGACATCTGAATATTTACTTTACATCTGCTAGAATGTGCTAGAAAAGGAAAACATTTCAAGACAGAGTTGAAATAATTGTATTGTACCCCAGTTATCGAAGGCGCTAAACGGCGATGACAAACTAACAAATTGATCTGACAGATTTAACCCTATTTGGAAAAATTGGCAAGCACATAGATAAAGTGGATGACCCATTATCAGACAAATGATTTTAACCAAGTTTAGCTCCATAGGTGGTGCTACTTCGCTATTGTTTCCAAGTAAAAAATAATCAGAGCTGTAAAGTTTTTTCTCTAACACTAACACTGAAATAGAACAAACGATATATTATAATATAATCGATATCTTATTTGTAAAATTGTATCATTTTGTTTTGTCGTTTTTAAACCTTAATATATCAAAAGTTATTATTAGTTATTTGCATCGCCAGTATAAATCATACAAATCAGCTACTTACAAATTGCCTGGACAATTTTTTTTCGCAGTTAACAAAATAGCAAACACTCCATGCTTAAATTTCTCTACTAAACACCTTCCAATTTTCTCCAATAGGCTGCCCAAAATCTCATTTCATGCTTCACATTAGATGCGTAAAATATTGTCTACTCAGTACTTTAAAAAGTATTTTAATTAAAAGCGATGACAAATTAATAGATTTAAACTTTTTTCCGAAAATTGGCAAATTTTAAGTATAAATATTTAATCAAATTATCCACAAATAAAATTCAATTTGTCTGACTAATCTATTAGGCAAAAGTTTGTGAATATCTTCAATAAGTGTTGGTAAACAAAGTCAAATTTGTTGAATGAATGTAACAAATATAATATGTTAGTTTTTGAGTTTTAATAATTTTGATTTTAAAATTTAAAATTTTGAGTATTGTTAATAATGCTGCTTTCGTATATATATATATATATAAAGTATTATCGAGTACCCACAAAAGTAAATTATTTCGAGCACACGAAACCGCAATAATCAATACTTTGGCAAACCTTATCATGTGGAAGTAATTGCTATTTTGCCACCTCTAAGTACGCAATAATAACAGCAGCGTCATCTGTTGGTATGGTACATAACTTAGTAAGTAGTTCGCTAAATTTTTAATATGGTTTGGATATTTGCACTTTAAAGCGTAAAACGTTGTCAATTTATTAAGCATAAATATTTTTAGTAAGCAAACATAACGTAACAATTTTGCTATAAACCTCAAGTATTAGCCACCTATTCGATATACTCTCAAACACATTCGCATCGTCTTTAGTTCGTTTGTTTATGTTGTTTCCAGTATAAAAGCGAGTGTTTGCTCTTTGAGAATTTATTTAAGCTCGTGACACAAAGTGATTCTGTTCGTCGCGTGAAAGGAAAAATACGTTATTAAATTAAGTGCTACATAAAAAGTAACCTAAAAGTTTTTATTGAATACTGTGATATAAATAAATTGCAAGTCAAAATGCGTTTCATTACAAGGTAGGTTATAAAATATTACAGATAAGTACATATTGTTTTTATTGCACGATGAACTAAGTTCTCTTATGTGAAAAAAGGGTTTTTCACTACATGGCCATTTTGTTCTTGGCTTAGTAAAAAAAGTTTTTACTGCAAACTAAGCTTCAAAATAAGTTTTCGTTTGGAAAAATGATTTTGGGTTTTTTTTTTTTTGCTGTGAAGTTTTATTTGCTATATGAGCTGGTACGAGACAAAATTAAATTTCGTATCTGTTGCTCTGGGTCAGGTTTGACAGATTTACCCCTATTTAATGTAAAATTTATGCCAAATCATTCACAAATAGGTTTTAATCTGTTAGACCAATCACGAGAAAATCGGCACACTTTTAATATCGAAATTTTACTAAACTAACCACAAATCGGGATGGTGTATTATCACCTTTAGATATTTGTTGGAGGCTTTTTTAAATATTTCGTTACTGAATCTGAATCAGTTTTCGATACCAATTCACCGTTTCAAAATATATGTATACGCTGTTATTATGCATCTTCGCATTTTGTAGCCCCAATTTTAAATGCAATTTGCACTGAAATAAGTTTGCTAGATATCGCACTCATAGCGTTGGAACTTCATTATCTCCACTTGTTTACGGAAACTTTTTCGGCAGTATCCTTATAGTAGACAAAATCAGATCGGTGTCATTATGAGCAAGATGATGACGTTGCGACGTAATAAAATCAGTTTCCAGAAACCAATCTTTCCATTACATGAAACGTATATTTTTTGCGCATTTTTCTTATCACTTAACTGTTGCTGAGTCTTTTTAGAACTTTTACGTTACTATACGTAAACATGTTATTTTGTATTACCCTGCACAGACTGCATGTGTCGTTTGTCTCAAATGGACCCCCAACGACGTCAATACATTTTACATTAGATCATTGTTACTGGGAGCCTGATGTAATACCAATTCGGATCTTTCATTTTTTGTTCTTATCAAGATCATATGTTGTTGTTTTTGTTTAAACGGAATATGCATTCATTCCTTCTCTAAAGATTATTAAATGCAATGTATTTTTGTTATTGATCGTTATTGTGCGGATTCTGTTAAGAAGTCAAATAAATAAAGCATTTAAATTTCAAGGGAGGAGCTGCTAATTCGGCAACCATGAATTAAGAAATTAATTTCTATAATTCACGTATTTTGTAATTTTTATTCATTCATTCACATATATTGATTAATTAATCACAGCCCAGTTGTGGACTATATATTTATAGCATTACAATTTATGAGTTATTTATTATTTGTTCGAGCAATGTGATTATCGAATTTTTATTTATAATTTAACTTCAAAACAGAAAACAAAAGCGTGTAACTAACAACTGTATTGCACAACGGTCTATTATTATTTGTTCAGGTTAGAAAACAAATTTTGTTTTGTACTGTTTTTGCAAGAAATTTATATAAAATGAAATTAAAAAGTAAATATTTTGTGACCCGGAATATATTTAAAGTTTGTAATCGGATTTACAACATGGCTTCAAGTTCAGTTTTTTGTAGTGAATTCAAGGTATGCTATAAACTTTTCAGGAACAACGCGATGGAAATAAAAAGTTTAACATTTGGGAATTTTTGTACCCCTACAGTGGAATGATCCACCTATAGCGATGCGAAGTTCCACTTCGTCCTAAATTGATTTTAAAATTTTCCAAGGCTTTTTTATCATGTCATTAATTAACGTCGTCGCATAAATTAATAACAAAAAAAATATAAAAAAAAACAAATAAACTAGTGCGTTATTTCAATAACATTAAAAAAGTTACAAAAAAAGCACACACACAATGTGTTTTATTACCATGTTATGACTTAAAAAATATATTTTTTTTTTATTTCAAGGCATAGCATACTGTGTTCCAACAAACCAACACCTTATTAAACACTGTTATCACATAACTCCACCAAATTTATTAAACGCCAACTGGATTTTCCTATAGCCTGTTTACATGTATCAACGCAAAGTCTAGCAGAATTTTTGCGCTTAGCATAATTACGGAGTAATTTTCTTTTCTCTCCTTAAATCAGTGTTTTTAAAACTTTGAAGTGCGATATACAAATCTGTTTAATAACTTTTGTTTTGATACGTTGATAGAAAAATCTTTTTAGGTATCGTCTATGTGTTCGAAAAGTTAAGAGACTAATTATCCTGGCACTTAACACATCCATTAAATGTTATTTTCCCTAAAAAGGATCATCATCATGCAAATAGCAAACCCATTCATAACCAAGGCAACTGAAAGGATCCTTTAAGTACAATGTGGAAGGTATTGAAAACAGTACCGGCTCTTGTGAAACCCAATTTGGTTAAGTAACTATACATATATTAGTTTCACCAGCTTGTCATCAAATAAATCTAAAATCTACAATAATATACAGATGTCCGGATTTCACACTTTCTTGTTAATTGTGATATTTCCTTATTACTTGGAAAATTAAATCGATTGGCGTTCGTTAAAGGTCCCAGTTACTGCTTTGGAATAGGTTTCGCAAGTATTGGCCCTATAGAAACTAAAGAAGTTGATCAGAAACTTTCGACGTCATGACCACTCTATATATTTTTACCAAAAATGACGTCAAATAATATATATTAAATGTGTCGTGAATGTTTGTCCTAAAGCCTTCATTAGAGAGATTACCAAAGGGATATGTAGTTTACAACGTGAGCAAATTCTGTATGATCATATTTAGAAAGACGTGTTTAAACAAAAGTAACCCATGATAACTCGAACAGAGTGATCATGCGGTACTTATTCTTCTTTCATTTTTGACATGTAATATTAGATTGAGTCATAAATGTCAATTGAAATATTGGGCGAAAATAACTAATCCATCAACATTTCTTTTAAGATACCAAGCAAAACAAATGAATTTCAATATGTAGAATACCATTTTTTAATTCAAAATTGAGCCCGAAAATAGGTTTTTCGTGGTTTCGACTACTAATTTTTTAAAATATGATGGAAAGTGTATTTTTCGTATAATGTTTAATTTCGTTAGCAATTTAACGTATTTTTTCGAATATTTGAATTTGTATACACACGCATTGACATGTCATTGGATACAACGATGGATATATTTATATATCCCTTTTAGTATTGTAATACAAAAATACCTCAAGGCCAAAATAAACTATATATTTATTTTGACTTATGTTTACGCTGAATCTCTATACAAACATATTACAAAATTCAGAATCTGCTATCTTCGGAAAATTATTATACGTAATAGCTCTTAATACCGATATAAGTAAGGGTATGTCTTTTGTTGCTACGATTTCAATACTCTGCATACTTCGAAAGTTATAACAAATGATAATGGTTTCCCGAAAAACGTTTAATATCTTAAAACTATAAACTCCGAGCTAAGCAGTTTTTTTACCAGCCCAGACACGCTTGTAAGGAAAACATTTTTCAAAAAAACACATGTTTTCGTTTAAAGGCCATTTAAGTATTCTGTATATTTCGAAACTTACTATAAATTCCTGATTGTTTGAAAAACCCTTAATTATTTCAAATAATAAACAATAAACTCCGAGTTGCATGCATAACATATGTAGTATACTCGTATAAGTAGTATTAAATAAAACGTGCACAAATATTTTTCATACGACTATACAGGAAAAATTAAATTATTTCATCATTTTTATTTCGTTTTCTAATTGATAACAGACAGACAGGGCATGATACAGGTCGGCACTGCAAATTACTTTGCAACGATTTTCTGATCATTTCAATTTGCCAATGATAAAACATCTTTGTATTACGCAGACTATGAGCAAAATGTCTATCACACATTTATCTATTTGCAACGCCAGGTAAATAAATGTTCGATAAATTCTCTCGGTGTATTTTAAAGCAACAGTCGGTACTCATATTGCGATTTATTTTACTCTTCTGTGGTTTTTACTCATTCGTACATTCGTTTGGATAAATATACGACAGGTCTGCTCCGCATTAAACGCACCACGCGCTTTTCTTAATTGAATTGAAATTGTGTTCCGACATTGTAGCAAGTTACCGCATCCGTTGGTCGAGTATAAGGTGAATTAATAACATTTCAGAAAACTACTTAACATTTTCAACAGGTAAATAATAAATGGAGTTTTGTAAATATGAAAATCTTATAGAACAATGTGAATATAGTAAATAACAGTTCAATATGCGGAACTCGCGCACGTTTTATCTTTTTGTTTTAACACCATCTTCCATATCCAACATGAAAGCTCTTGTGGCATTTGTTTTTGTTTCCCATAGTATGTCACTTCCTTGTAGCTCAATGAAGGGGGGTTATTTCAGTACTCAATGTTAATCAAAAGTGCAAGTATCGGTACGTTTTTTAATAACAAAATACAAATGTTTTATGTGCGTTGCCTTCAAAGGTTAAGATTAATACATAAATATCATTCAGAATGTGTGCAAGAATTCCATTTACTTCGACATTATTCCAAAATCAGGTTTGTAAACGTTAACAGAAACAACGGGAATAAAACACTGCGGTGGCTGTTTTCATTGAATGCCTAAAAGAAAATTGATTCATGTCAATTTTTGCATCTCTCTCTCTCTCCCTTCTGTCAGTATTGCCATATAAAAAAAATAATGGTAAAATATTTTTTTCAACAAATTATGTATGTGGTGTGATAAAAAATGAGGGAAAAACGGTTAAAATTATGTATGCTATGTCTACACTGGAGGATTTAAAACGACAAGTCTCAAACTATTTTTTTTTGGCTCGAAAACGGTGTAATCTGTATTTGAAAAATTATAGAAATTTTTTTTTTCAGATTTTAAATTTAGAAATAATCTTCACTAAATATTCTTTGTAGTGGCTTTATGCTTAATATTTTCACATCCAAACTCCATAAAAAATGGGTGTGAAATTTGAAATCATTTTTTCGCCGGGCTGTACTATATTTTTTAGCGCGAAACAATTTCCAGTAGTGATTTGTAAACGACTAATTCAAAAAACACTAAAGCAGTATATTTCATAAGAAGTTTTATATTAGTTTAATGTTTTCCTTCGTAATTGTAATGCAAAAAACGTAATTTCACGATGTTATACATATACCATAGAAAATATTATGGCGTGTTCTTCTGATTTCTGTATTGGAATTCAACAAAAAAGAAGTCGGCAAACCGCTAATATTTCACAAGCAAACACGAAGAATTTTCTTATTAGTTGAGCTAAGGCAAAAGCGAGCCATACCGCCGATTCTACCGCCGGATTATCCATATTTCAAAATTTCAAAATCTTACAAAGTGGTTCCACTCATGTGTTTGTTGTTTGCAAAAAGAAAACAGTTCATTCGCTAGGATTGTGAACTTTAGAAGGATTCATTGCAAAAACGATGCAAACTTACAGACGAATTCATTTGCTTCTAACGTTCAATCAATATCATAATTTTGTCCTCTCTCGCTCCCATTTCCAACGTAAAACCGCAGAGAAGAATTGTTTTCAAATGTTAGTATTATAATAGCACAATCTATAAAAATATTAACAAAAACATACCAAATTATCCAAATGTTGAACAAAGAGAATGGGGAAGATAGCTCTGAGACGAATGTGGCCTCTGTCTGTAATTATTGTGCATTGTGAGTTATTACGCAAAGAGAGCGGAATCATTTTACTCTTTCGCCTCTTTAAAAATTCCAATTTTGGCTCCAGAGAAAAATAAATGGTCTATACGTTTACATCGGCTTTGTTCATTGCACCATAGGTAAAAATAATTGTATTTTATAATGAACTAATAATAATAACGTTCATCATTTAAATATTATCAAAGTCGATTATTGTGTATTAGCAGCTTTTTTCTCAACCCTTCGCACACATTCATTTTGGGAATGTGTGCATTGCCCAGTTTTTTTGCCAATGAATGTGTATAAGTTGTGTAGTATATGTGTTTTTCACTTTATTCACTTTTCAGTGCGTTTTTTCGCTGTTTTTATTTACTGTTTTTCACAGGAATTATTTACGAAAATATTTTGCAGCGCGCACCACTTTCGAATTTGTTCCCGATGAAGCAAGGCCTCAATTGAAGTGCAGTAAGATTAATTATTTGTAATCTTTTTACAGAATAAAAGCAACTAGTGAATTATCAAGGGAAATAAAATGTAGTGAGCAGTAGTTATAGGGAAAATTAAAAACTAATGCAACGTTCAGCTGAAGGAAGTGATTTTTATTTCAAAATTACACATAATGCATGTTTCGTCGGAAAAATTATACCCATAAAAAAGTTTTATCTGTTGAGTTTTATTTCATGTCTATAATCATACATCCCTGAGAAGCTAAAACCCATTATGAGTTCATTTCCAAAAAGGCGAACATTTTTCAACATTTTAAATCCTTGGGTTTTTGTGAAAAAAAAAACACTAAAATGCATTGAGAAACAACGTATTACTTGCAAATATATACACTCATTCCAGAATGGTTGTGTGCAAAATAATGAGAAAAAGCTTCAAGAATGTAATATTTACATTTCAAACGACGCAGTATCTTATTAATTTATTACGAATTAAAATATAAGCAATCTCTGCTTATAATACAGTGATCCTCTCTGCAATTCATATTCAGTGTGAATGAGTTTTTTTTTGTTTATAAACAACGGGATAAGGCGGGCAAACCCTATAAAAATCCTGTAAAAGCTGAACGGACAGCCTACAAAATTGTAATTTCGTACGTATTCCGACTTGGGCTCGTTCAACATCTGAAAATCATTTGCTAAATGGAATGAAGCCGCATAGTGAGTGAACATTTTTTAATTCTGCGTGGGTACGAAAGAACTTAAGGGGATGACACACTAACAGACTAGACCTGATTTAGATTTATTCATTTTTAAGAAAATCGACAAATATTTAGAAAGAAAATGTAAACTAATTAACAAAATAGCTTAAATCTGCCAGAGCTGTTAATATCCCTTTCAATTAAGAAAAACTTTAAAGTATTTATTTATCTATTATTGACTACCCACTTTAAAAAGTATTCGGTAGTATCGAGCACTCTAAAATAACTGAACAATTTGACTCCCCGCGCGATTTCCTTTCATTTTAGTACCCAAAGTTGGGGGACATATTGGTCCCATCTGGGCACATTTACCTGTAACTCGGTAAATATGCATCGTAGTGAACACATTTTATTATCTTTCTTTTCTTAAATTTGTATACTTTAATTCCATAAAGGTGTTTTCAGTTGTTTGTCTATTCTGAGACAGATATAAGCCTAGCTTTAACATGAGTATATCTCAAAAATTATTCTCATTGATACTGATCATCCAACAAACTTGTTTCGCTCGTTGGCTGTTGACAACAGTGGTGCTATAAAAAAGCTTCGGATTTTTCCCATTAAAAGCTTGAAATGTCTATCAAGAGTACAACACAGTCATTCTCATTATGTCTGTTAGCAGAAGTGGTTTAGTGTTGCGCTTTGCTTAACGCGTGAAACAAAAAAAAAAGCAAGTAATCACAAAATTAAAAAGAAATAAATGTGTAAATAGCCAGAATCGGTAAAAAAAAGCATGCGCTATACGCCATCATTGACTCATCACGCGTTTATTTTGAGCTGTATTTTTGTTGTGCCTGCCTCGTGTTTCCCCCGATTCCGACAAGATCAATTTGTGTCACAAATATAACGTCGGGGAAGAACCATTTTTATTTTCAACTATTAAGAAACACACATGTACATTATTCGTCATTCGCTCACTAGTCGAGTTTTTTTCTTTTGTGTGGGGAAGTCGACGATTATTTGGTTGAGTGTTTATCATTACAATATTAAATGTTGACTTGTAAAGTTAATTACGCAGCACAAAAGGAGTCGTCAAGGAAAAAGTAAAACGATATAATTAAATAGCAAAAATATTGAGATAAAACAAACAAATTTGATAATACGTTACAATGTTGCCACATTGTTTCTCCGCAACGCAAGATAAGGACATTGTTGACATGGATACGAATGAGAGAATACGTTACATGAGCGAGTCGTCAATGTCTGGCACCAGTGGCTATTCGACAACATCACCAGGACCTGGTAATTCGCCGAGTTCGTCGGGTTATTCGCCGGTACAATCACCTGATTCAGCGCTACAGTCCGAATTTTCGCATTTGGCTTTGCCAGATACTGCTGGATACCATCAGCAACCAACACAATACTTGCAATTACAATCCATTTCCATGAGCCAACCCGTTTACGGCAACAATAACCTCATCGGTAACAATAACGATTTGGCCATTCAATACAATTTCGGTGGAAACATGCAAAACTCGTCGGTAATGCAAATAAATTATCAACAACAAAGTAATGCTTCATATGCTGTGCAAAAACATGACTATCCGGCCAAGCTGCATGTTACGGAACAACCAGTGGAGAAATTTAGATTTCGGTACAAGTCGGAAATGCATGGCACACATGGATCTCTAAATGGCACCACTTCCAATCGCAGCACCAAGACCTTTCCAGAGGTACAACTTGTTGGCTACAGCGGACCAGCCATCATACGTTGCAGCCTATTTCAAACAAATCGTGACAGCCCACATTCCCACCAGTTGGTGCTTCGCAAGGAAGAGCACGACATTTGCGATCCACATGAACTGAAAATATCGCAGGAGTTGGGCTATTATGCCGAGTTTAAAAATATGGGCATTATTCATACGGCAAAAAAGTATATTGTTGAGGAATTGCTGAAGAAGAAGCGGAAGCGTCTACAATTCGAATTAGGGCGTGATGAATTGACCACAAAGGAAGAGCAAGAGCTATATAAACAAACGGAGAAGGAAGCTAAGGACATGAACCTTAATCAGGTAAAGTTACATTCTAAACACGGTTTGTAGGTTCTTGGATATTCAATATATGTCAAAGTTGATTGAGTATGGCTTCTTTTCACTCGAATTAAAAACAAAATATGCAGTACTTTGGATGTGTACCTTGGTATTAAACTCTAAAGAACATTGGTGTCAAAAAAGAGCTACACCAACTTGAAATATGTTGAATACTAAGAATTCATTCATCTTTCGCCTGCCTTATATTTATTGCTCACATTTTTTGCAATAGGTCCGTTTATGCTTTGAAGCGTTTCGCGTGGATGATAACTACTTGTACACTCCAATCGCTGCACCTGTGTATTCAAATGCAATTAACAATCGCAAATCAGCTCAGACTGGAGAGTTGCGTATCACGCGGCTGAGCATTGCTACAGGCTGCGTGTCTGGCGGCCAAAATCTCATACTTTTGGTGGAGAAAGTAAGTAAAAAGAATATCAAGGTGCGATTTTTTGAAATGAATGAAGATGAACTAGTCTGGGAGGCCTTTGCAACATTTCGCGAATCTGATGTGCACCATCAGTATGCCATTGTTTGCCGAACACCTGCCTACAAGGATAAAGATGTTGATAAGCCCGTCGACATATATATAGAGTTGGTGCGACCATCCGATGATGAGCGCAGTTATCCTCCCGTGTCGTTTCGTTACAAACCAAGGGATGAGATTATATCACGGAAACGAAGACGAACATGTTCAATAACTTCAGGAAGTATTGGTAACAATTCGGGATCATTGAGTTCGGGAGATATACCAAAAACGGTCGTCCAAGAACAACAACTGTCTGGCGGCCTTCATTTTTCAAAAACATTGTCGGAAGAGATCGATAAATTGTTGTCCAACCCGGAATACAAGCAGAAGTTTAAAGAGTTTTCTGAGGAGGCTATCACTGATCTTATGAATTTTGTGGAAAATGACAACGCTATGAACGCAGAAACAGCGAATAATTCCAGTTACAAATTTGAAAAGGACGGCGCTTCCGCAGAGGGCACTGATAAGTTATTGCATTACAAGAAGATGATGATCAGCAAAAAGCTTATGGATACGGCAAGACAACAGCAGCAGAAAGAAAATGCCGCAATGAACTACAGCCAAATCTCAAATAGTTATATGCAGAAAATTGGCGAAATTTACAATAGGACAAAATCTGTATCACCAAGTAGCGAACTATTTAAAAATGCCGCCGACCACATAGCCAAACTATATGCAGATTATTGGGACGAAAATGGTGAATCTCTAATGCATGAAATGGTCGTAGCCAACAATATAAAATCGTCAATAAATCTATGTCATATTTTGCGCCATTTCAAACTGCAACATCTTTTCAACAGTATGTTAAATACTAAACATCAGACGGCGTTGCATTACACATGTCTACATGGCCACTCACATTATATCAGACCTCTGTTGAATTTAGACTGTAATCCGAATATACAAGATGCGAAGGGCGATACGGCTTTACATATTGCAGTGCGTGAAGGTAAAACCGAATGTTTGGAAAGCCTTATTCATAATAATAAAGACCTACAGTTAAATATACTTAACGACGAGGGTTTTACTCCCCTACATTTGGCCATAAGAGACAACAATTATGATATGGCCTCGAAATTATTAAATCTGGATAAGACGGCGGCGTTGGTTCCGAATTCAACAGACGGTAATAATGCTTTGCACATGACTGTGCAGCAACAAAATTTGGAACTTGTTAAGCTAATATTGGAAAACCAATCTGCAAGTTCTTTGATAAATACTACAAATACAGCTGGCCATAGACCAGTAGACCTTGCGAAACAATATGCTTCGTCTAGCAATGAAGCAGGACAGATATTGAGTTTACTTTTGACATACAGCAATACAGCTACGTCCACAATTCCTTTCAGCGATTTGGATGATAATTGTTCAAATCTGGTAATAAAAGAAGAACAGTCTGCTTCTTCGTCCGACGATGAAGATGACGATAGTGTGGAGCCAATGGTGACACTACCTTTAGAACAAGTAAAGTTGGAAGGCAATGACGAATGCTTAATGGATACATCAATTAAAAAAGAATCGACAGAAGAGGATACCATCAATGCTGCTGACTTGAAATTCGCATTGGACAACATCGACGTTTTTGAAAAATTATGTAAAGCTTTCGAATCTAGTGAAGCCCGGAAGTTAATGAAAGCGGTACCACACTATTTTCGGAGTGATGCAATTCATATGTTAAATTATGTAAAACGACAAGCGGATGATAATGACATTTGTAATTCATTTGCATTAGCCTTACAAGAAATTGATAAGAAACTCTTATATTTAATAAAAAATAAATAATTACTTTTAAGAAAATATATGTTACAAAGAAGTGTAAAATCGTTGTCACATGGACAGAAATTATTTGTCAAAATGTTCCATTACCTTTTTGGAAACAAAAAAGTGGCGCTAAAATATTCTGATATGTTTCTTCCTCTTCAGAATAGGGGTCAATAGAAAAGAATAGACGAAAGCCAAATATCGAAATTTAACTTTTAGGACGATAAAATTCATACTTACGAGTATACTTCCCGTTTTTCGTATTAAAGCTGTTCCTCACGAATACTGCTGCGTCAAATGGCTGCAACAGAATCGCATTGGTGTGATGGATCCTGTTTAAATAGGGCATACCGCCGAACATCAATTCAACTTCATTTTAAACACGCTTGTCTTCGCAACATTTCTCTAACGATTAAAGCTTAATGATTTAGTTTAATTAAAAGTGAATTGCAAACTTCATTAATCATACACGAATGTATGTATATAATCTATTCTATATGACTTTGTTATAAATGAATAAAATCTTGAGTTATCAATGTTAATACAATGACCTTTATATGTATGAATTTCAAAATAATATATTATTACAAAACGATCTACGAATAAAATGAAATTATGACAAACAAAGTACACTATTTATTTACGTGTAAATATGTATATATGTGTGAGTACGCGGTAATGCATATCTGTAGGTTAGCCATAGGGGAATCACTTCTGGGTTTCCCCACACTTGTTGAGTGGAAAGCGTAGACGTTATTTGTTTCAGCAGCGTATGAAAAAAGTTGCACGCCTCAGTTTCCTTCCTACCCATGCATGACAATTTCTTAGTAACTGAGGAGTGTTATGTGATCATTGCTTTTGTAAATACCCGTAGTATTCTTAAGAAATTCTGTTCAATCTTTTAAGATGCATAATAGTGTACGTGCACACACAAATATATGATAATGTAGTTACACATTTATTAATCAATGGGCAGTCGGGAAATTGTGGCGGTTTTTTTTCTTTGGGAATCACACCCCTCATGTGAATATATTTGTATATCGAAACACGTTTTATGCATCATTCTGCAGACAATTGTGCGTCGTTTAATACTGGGAAACGTGATTTATTTATTAGATGATAAGCTGCGCTTTGAAAAGCATATTAGTCACGTTGTTTTAAGTGTTAGCTATGCATTGAGACAATTATACATAACTAATTTGTCGCTCCCGCTTTATGTGAAAAAGCAACTGGTTCATGCCCTAGTTATGCCAAGTATTATGTACTGCTTAGAGATATACTCTGCTACTAGTCAAAAATATATGAAACTCCTTCAATTATCTTTGAACAGAGCTATTCGCTACATCTCTTCCATAAAAAGACGTGTGCATATAACACCTTTTGTGATTAAATTTCTGGGATGTTCATTTCCTGCATTTGTCGATGTACGATTATTGTTACGTTTTTACAAAATATTCCGTTCGTAGAAGGCAATTGTTTATCCCCAAACTTTGCCATCTTACAGCACGTTCTTTTAATGTAAGAGTAGCTCGTAGCTATGTTATGCATTGCCAAATGAGCTTAGAAATGTAAATGTATCATACGCAATATTTCGTAATAGACTTATCTATCATATGCAGTTGACATAGATGAATATTCTCTTACATCTTAATGCTCGCATTTACGAGTGATATTTGTTAATTATTGGTTTACTTATTGGTTGATATTAAATATATGATTTTATGTGATTAATTTTTATTTTATATACATTTTGACATTTATTTTGGAGTAGTATTCATTTCAATTTATGCATATTGTGATTTACTAACCAGTTTGGAACTGTAAAATTGTTAACTTGGTTAAAAAAATTGAAATTTAAGCTGGGGTATATATATCATTCAATATTTAATTTTTTCTCATTATTTTTGTTTCCCTCCATATCGCCTACTTTTTGGTGCACTTTAATTTAAGCGTTATAGGTAAATAGTTACTAGTTAATTTGATGTTATATTCTCAGTTATGTCAGTTCTCAGTTATATTTTGCTTTTGTTTTTCAATTCCAGTAGTATTTATTTTATGCATTTTGTAATTTGCTTAATATTGACCAAAAGGCTTTAAAATACAAGACTGTTCAATAAATGAAATGAAATGAAATACAGCCAAAAGAAGTAGCAATCAATGTTTTTCGTTAAAAACTCGATTATAGAGTGTAGTTGCAACATATTCTAATCTAATTTTAACCTAACCTAACTTTTAAAGACTAACTAAATTTTTTAATTTATCATTGAAAATAGTTATAAATATATCTGTAACTTTTGTTTCGTTTCGTTTCGTTTCGTTTCTTTTATTTAACAATCTTGTAATTTAAAGCCTTTTGGCCAATATTAAGTAAATTACAAAATACATAAAATAAATACTACTTCAATAAACAAAATATAACTTAGAATATAACATAAAACGAACTAGTAATTATTAACTTATAACGTTCAAATTAAAGTGCATGAAAAAAAGTGAAATATTGAATGATATAGGTCAGTCCAAATTGCAAATCTTTTTGTTTTTAATTAATGCATTCCAATTAATTAAGTTAACAATCTTACAGCTTAAAAAATTGTATGTAATACATTTAAATTTTAAATTTGGCAATGCATTATAACTACGAGCTTCTCTCACATTAAAATATCCCACTGTAAGATGGCAAAATAGGAGAATAAACAATTGTCTTCTACGAACGGATAAAATTTTATTTCCCATATCTTGTGGTATTCTCCAAATAAATGGCTTTAAACTCCAATACATAACATTTATTGCAATTTATTCGAACGTACTGAAACTTTATATATAGTAGAATTTAGTAGCAGCTTAGCTGCGCAACTCCCACCGGTGACTTTGACGTGCAGCGTGGAGATCAGGAGGGCTCGGGACGGAGTTCCAACCTGATCATTTGATGTTGGACCCCTAGTGGTAGCATCATGTGGACTCAACCGAAATCGCTGGTAGAGTCTTGATGTTCGAAAGTGATGTTACATTGCAACCGGTTGCTACAGACCCATAGAGTAAGGTAGGCCTATACTCGGCCAATAGGTATTATGGTTTGTATTCTTTTTCTTTTTATACGCCGCCCGTAGAAAATAATTCAAAGCGCTTCGATGCACTATTCGCTATTCAAATGAACCAAAAACTGAAATTGAATTTCTAGCTTTTTTTATGTTTAAAGTTTTAGTACTTAATTCATTAAAATGAAAGAAAATTTATGTTATAGGATGAAGCAAATACGTGAAATATGATTTATAAAAGCACAACCAGTTCGTTATAATTATTAATTTTTAAAAAATCGAGCTTAGAAAAATATTTAAAGGGGGTGCTATTCAAGTGAGCGGCACTGTATTTTCCGCCAGATGCTTGTTAATTTTTAGCATTAGGCCATTGTGTCAAACATTGTCGAAAGCTTAAACAACGTCGAGAAATATGGCGAAGAATAACGTAACTTATTAATCTGTGTTATTTCTTTTAGTACTCCCCTACGCTAAAATCTATTATATTTTTATCACATGTATTCATGCCTTGAACATAGTCATTTTATTTACTATTTACTTTTTCATGACTGAAACGCATCGAAAATTATGTGTGCAGTATTTCAGATAGTCTTCTAAATACATAAATTATGAAGCAAACCTTTTAAGTATTGGCAAATGGACATAGGAAGATGGGTGGTATTTATAAATCGATTCAAATTGCTGAAATTTCTGTGCTAGTAGCATTGTATATTAATGGCTTAGTTGAGCTTATTCGCGATAGCTGTTGTTATCCATTTTTATATGCCGATGATATCCAAATTAGTTATGGTATTGAATCTTTTTCGAAAACAAATCTTGGTTGCCTAAGGAAAATTGAGAGGATTTTTCAAATGATAGTAAGATATGTGTATAATTTCAGGTGTTATGATCATACATGTAGGTATATCACAATATGTTATACATTTTTTTTTCTTTTGTGTTGCCTTTAAGGCATATTGAATTTCGAATCATTAAATATGCTTATAAATTGATTATAGTTAGGTTCAGGTTTATTAGATCTGCTAGAAATTTACAACTCGTAATTCATCTTACGTCTTCTATATTTTTAAGATCATTTATGATGGGCGTTTGCAGAGCTTGGAATCGGCTCCTTCTGCATTTACATTTTGCTTAATCGAATCATGTTTTCCAACAATAACAGTATATATTAGGTGTTAGGTTTATTAGGAGGTTCGCAATAAATCAACTTCAGTAGTCTATTGTACATTATGTTATCATTATCGAAACTTGTTTTTTTCTCATTTGCTATATAATTACGTTTGATTGAAGAACAATAATTTACCTATAAACTTTGCTTGTTAATAATTAAATTCTTAGATATAACATTCATATACAGTTTTTATTTTCCACTTTTTCTTTTTTTGATATTGTACTAAACAAAATTTTATATTTTATTTGTGAAATTTTGCTTTTCTGCATCACTATGAATACGAATAAATGAAAATAATAATACAAAATTTGCAGCAAAGGGTTAATTAATTCGATCGATATATCCAAATGACCACCTAAATATAATCCAAGTTTTGTGTAATCAACCTAACGTCTTTTCTCAACATTTTTTTCGCTGCTACTGAAGACAATGCCTTAAACGCACTATGAACAGCCATGTTATTTTGAATAGAAATTAATGTGACTTAAAACATTTACGTTTTTACAACAAATTTCGCGCCATTTAATATGTTAACTGCAAGTCGTTTAAAGATAAACTTCATATTTGTAGTTACTGTATATTGTTCCTGGGTAGTTATAAATATTTCTTTCTTTATTTATTTATTTTATTTGCAATTCATTATGTAATACAAAAGCCTTTTGGCCGATACAGTATATTATATATTCCATAATATCCTGAACAGATACATTATTCGTGATAATTGTATATAAATCTAATATTAATATATATATATATGTATATACAATATACACAAGAAACTTACTGGCTCTCCAGTCACAAAATATAAAAGTATAAGACAAAAAATAAATAAAATGCTAGTTAAGTTTCAACATGTCCCGTGAAAAGTAACAATTAAAAAAACTGAAAAAGCCGCATCTCAATTGTTTAATATTTATATATTTTGCAACTACTTGAAGACATGTAATCAAAACATATTCATAGTAAGTGTAGTAAAAAAGTAATATGAAAGGGATTTCAATCGGAAAACATTATTGGAATGCGCAAAAGCCGCAAGTCACCTGGCTGCTGATTCGAAGTTCGTGCAATCATTATAGTGCGGATTTTATAGTACGATTTTTCAAACATGGCGCAATAAATTTTCGGTATTACTACCTGAGGTCTTCTACTTGAATGAGAAAAGCTAAAGTTATTATATAAAAGAGTGGGTACGCCACTTTTTACTACTTTGTAAAATAAAAGTACAAGTTTATTTTAAAAAGTACAACTTTCTATGTTTCTCAAACAAGGATTGCTAAGGATATTGCGACAGGATTTTAGAAGAAATCACTAACTCGATTGATTTTTTGTGGTCCTCATTTTAAGGAATCATTCATTATATGCCTATATAGTCGTTATACGCATTTATTATGCTTATTATGCTAAGAAAAGTTGTTAAACGTCCGTCTAATTATTAATTATTATTATTATTATTTTCTATTTCTCGTTTTGAATATGTTATGACAGATAAGTGCTCAAGTTTCTCTGTGCATCAATGCAGTGTAGTAAAACGAAATCCATTATTATTGCATGACGTTGAAGGCTTTATTTAACATAGTTAGAATGATTTGATATATTTGGCCTAAAATATGAATCGTTTTGTTCGATAACTTTCCATTTTGTAGGTAATTTCATTATACCTCTCTCATAGAAACCCTCATCCCCATTGGCAAAAAAAGCTGGGACAGTCGATTTTCACAAGCTTTTCTTGAGAGAATTTTTCACTAGGAAATATGAATTTCACCAGTCGAGCTTCTTTTTGTGTGCAGGCTTATGCAAGTGAAAAGGGGACGGACTTGACGATTTCCAATATTTTAGAGGTTTTTCGACATCAAAATTCCCGGAATAAAATTGACGAAACAAAAAATTTCGTGTGATTAACTATAATAGTATCAGGACCTTAAACACTATTCACACGTTCAGCCATTTATTTTGCGTTTTCGCCTTTATTAAAGAAAAATGATAAAATATGCAAATTTTTGTAAATCTTCGATACGCGTCTGAGTAGTTTTATATGAATATGGAATCTTATCTTTCTAACGCCATCTACCGCACTTATACAACACAAGGTGCAGAACTAAAGCCATCAACCAATTGGAAAAATTGATTTATTTGGTGACGATCGTAATCAGTAACAATGATATATAAAGTGCTTAAATTTATAAAGAAGAAAAATGTGAAAAATCGTTCATCGAAAAACACTGTTATAATAAGAGAATACTCTTAAATCATTAGGCAATTGACATAAAGACATAGAGGATAATAAAGAAAAAAAAGCTTTGGATCTAAACTTAATACAACCTCTATTTAAATATGAGCAAATAAATTCGCTATATCAAACATTAATTTCAAACATTGCACTTTTTACTTACATTTTAGTATGGCTCAAATTATTGACGGAAAAGCTATCGCTGCCGAAATACGCTCTGAAATTCGTAAAGATATTGAAAAGTTTACAGCCCAAGGCAATCGCACGCCCCATTTAACAGCTATAATAGTGGGCGAAGATCAGGCTAGTGAAACTTATGTGCGAATGAAAATGAATGCTGCCAAAGAAATTGGCATTACAAGTGAAACGAGACGACTACCATCTACAGTCGCCGAAAAGGAGCTTTTAGATTTAATAGAACAATTAAATAATGACAAAAGTGTCGATGGCATATTAGTTCAACTGCCTGTGCCGGAACACATGAACGAACGCAAAATATGTAACGCCGTGGTGTGTGAAAAAGACGTAGACGGGTTCAATGTCTTCAACGTGGGGCGTATGTGTCTAGATATGAAGTCTATGATACCGGCAACTCCTTTGGGAGTAATTGAACTTTTGAAACGAGTAGGAATCGACACGTTCGGCAAGAATGCAGTCGTTGTGGGGCGTTCAAAAAACGTTGGCATGCCAATAGCCATGTTGATGCATGCCGATGGTCGTCACGAAACAAATGCTTTGGATGCAACAGTCACAATTTGCCATCGTTTTACACCACCAAAGGAATTGGCCAAATATTGTTCCATGGCCGATATTATTATAACTGCAACTGGAGTCCCTGGCTTAATTACCAAGGAAATGGTTAAACCTGGAGCATGTGTCATAGATGTGGGCATAACCCGGGTAACAGATCCTAACACAGGCAAAACTAAACTAGTAGGAGATGTTGATTTCGAAGGTATGGATTAATCGATTTTTAGATTATATAAAAGCCAATTTGTAATACATATATAATTATGATTTATATAGAAGTTCGACAAGTAGCTGGTTATATCACTCCTGTTCCTGGCGGCGTGGGACCGATGACAGTGGCCATGCTAATGCATAACACCTTTATTGCTGCTAAAAATTTAGCTGCGGTCAATAGCATCTAAGTCTACGCAGTAGTATTTGTTTTTCATAAGTTCTTATTAATATTTCCATATAGTCTCGATTTATCGAAGTGCCTAATTGGCATTATCTTTGCAATTTAACAACATTGAATTGTTATTCATTTTTAATAACTTTATACAAATAAGGGCAAAATCTTTTTTGATATTTTTGTGTACAAAATTCAATGAAAGCGTCACAAAAACCTCTACAATATTATGCCTACTTTAATTACTGAAAATAAACCATTGCACTAATTTTATATAAACAATATAATTTTGACATCTTTCACTTTCATTCTATGAATTTATTTTCAATCGTATAAAAATCAGGTACCCATTTGAAGTTGTCCGCGGCTCCGTCTCAAAATGTCCATTCGGAAGGTCCAATTTTTCGTCACTTTTTCGAGCATTTCGGCCTGTATTCCACGAATAACGCGTGTTATGTTATCCTGTAAGGCTTTAATAGTGTTCGGCTTATCCACATAGACTAACGACTTGACATAATCCCACAAGAAATAATCAAGAAGCGTTAACTCGCCAGTACGCACTCTATGCATGCGAGTTGATGGTTTATGTCCAATAAAAAGTAAATTTGGTGCGAAATTTGGAGATAACAGCTTGAATTGTTGATTCAACAGGTCGACTATGACGACCATAAAATGGTCGTATCAAACGATGCACATTTGTCACAGAGCACAAATTTTGACAATAAATTTCAATGATATGCAATCGTTGCTCGTTTTTCCATGATGAAATGGCAGTGTATACTGTACATTTTTTACTTTGACAGATGACGTTTGGACGCCATTACCAACCAGTGCTGCCAACCTGAAAAACTTAAGTCTTAAAAAATCGCCCTATATCAATATGGGAAAGAGAATATTTTGGATAAGATGTCTGTTGAAGTGTGTAATCTTTTATAGAAATTTTGCCCTGGTTCGGATAAGAGGCACAGTTTATACTAATTGAAGTTGCAGCGCCTACATTTTCATCACGTTTTAATGATTATGATGATTTAATGATTAATTCGAATGTAGATAGCCGCTACAATTTTGCGAATATAGTTATGTTTTCACCTAGAGTTTTTGATGATGATGAGACTTTTGAAGGCCGCCATTTTTGGCCAAAAGTTAAAGTAAAAGGTAGACTTTAAAAAAATAAAGTATCCTATTTATCAGAAACCAATTTGGTTCAGGCAATTTTCTGATTTGAAAAACTAAACAATTTTTTATGAAAAATGATTTTTGGATGGTTGGGAAATATTTTACGACAAATAAGTGGGTTGAAAAACTATTTTCGCCTAGATTTATTATTGGAACCAATATTATGGAGTTTTCAAATGCCACCTTTTCTGAGCAAGAAGTAAAGGTAATTTGTAGACCTTGAATTAAAAAAGTTTCTAATTTATCACAAATTATTTTGATTCAGGATGACTGCCCCAGGTATTTGGTTTGAAAACCTCGAAAAAGAGAGTTATTTTAGCCTATGAAAAATTATTTTTTTATGGATGGTTGAAAAAGTTTTATGAAAAAGTAGAATTCTTTTTGCAATTATTCTGAATCAAGAGATGAAGCTAAAGGATAGACCTTGAATGAATATCTGACTTATCACAAATTATTTTATTCTACCCCAAGTTTTAGTTTTGAAAAGTTAGTAAAAAATAAAACAAAAATTTTTAATGTGTAAGATATGATTTTTTTGTGTGGTTGAGTAATATTGAGAAAGTATAGGCTGGAAAAGCTTCGTCCCACCTAAGTAAAACAAAACTTTTTCACAATCTGTCACATCATGGCTATGTCTCTCAGTTGTGTAAGTAAAATTATAAATTGAAATTGGCCGATATTTTCTGGAAGCTCATGGAAAAAGAATCGTTTGGTCATTATAGTACAGCAATTTCGCGAAAAAAAAAACCATCAGAATTCATGAAGTACGCATATCTATATATATTAATATTAGATTTATGTACAAATAGATCGACAAATGAATCTGTACAGGATATTGTGGAATGCGTATATATCGTATCGGTCGAAAAGACAGAACGAATTACAAATAATAACAAACAAAGATATATGTATATAAAGATATACATATGCTGGATAAATTGGATCCGAGAATGCAGAATACGGAGAGTTTCGTTGAAATTTAATTTTTTACTTATAATTTTATATTAATGTGTCCACATTAGGTACATAGTTGGAATTTTAATCCAGTAATATATATGAAGACCATATATATATGAAGACAGGGAGATAGTTAGCCGCACTCCTCCAGATACCACGTCCACTCTGTTATGACCGATTTGACCAAAAACAGTTTTCCCTTATAATTTAAAATTGATCAGTAAAAATATCCAGTGGAACATAATGTAGCTTCATAATCTGGGATAGTTTTGTCGACGTCTTGTTTTACAATCTACACATAACTTTGAGCACGCTCATGCCGTTTTACGGCATGGAAGCTGTTAAATTTTGGTGAGGAGATATTGGATAAGGGTATTTGTAAATTAATCCAACTGACTAAACTTCAGTACTGGCTTCATTATATTATTTTTTTTATACTATTATATTATTTACTTTTATATTATATATTATTATAATTTTTTTTTATTTGCCTGAGAAAAAAAAAACGAAAAACATCTCGTCCCAGTTCTCCTGGAATGAAAATAAAAACGATTTTTATGGTAAATAATAAATGACTTGTCATGTAATGAATTTGGTTTATTGACTGCATGTAAAAACATCACAAAACTGCTACAACGGTTGGAAATAGTTTGTAAGAACCGATTGCATAATACATGTAGGTCTTTCTTCAAATTTTGTTTTTATTGCTTACAAAGAACCAGTAAATTTGGAAGCAGATAAAATTTGCAACGAAATCGCAAAATACACAGCAGCCTTTTTTACTACAACAAATGTGTTATGCCCATATTCATAGCTTTGGTTTAGGTCTAACATAAACTTTCGTCAGACTTACGAAAAATAAGGCTTTTATATCAACCTAAAAATTATTACAAATAAACATTTCTGAACATCGATGACTTTTAGCGTCTAACATCAAAGTCCTGGAAAGTGTAGTCGCTAATTGGTTTCATTTCGGTAAAAATGGCTTTATCGATGCGTGAACTTGGGCTGCCTTTATTCTGTAGCCAATGTTTCCTAAAATAACATAAAGGAGTTAAACTAATGCAAGATTTAAAATATAAAAATAAGCTGATAAATACATTTCATTTAGTTCATTTTGGGGGCCTTCCACTTGTCCTTTAACCGTACCGTCTGATGTGTTCATGCACCAACCTCTTAATGACAGTTGTTTCGCTTGTTTTTGAGTATATTTTCGAAAGAAAACACCTTTTTTGTATTCATAGTCTTTAATGGCAGTTCAAATTAATCATTATTTTACGGAATACCTTGAACTTTTCCGAAAACCTCAAAATCTAAAGAAAATAACTTTTTGGTAGCCATTCTTTCTGTTAGAGATTGATATATCTTTATTTTTGTCGGTACTAAAATTATATATTCATGCAGTAGTCGAATTAGAAGTCAGAGTTCCAAGCCGATCAAGAGAAACCAGCAATTAGTCGCCGCGAACATATTTTGCGATTAACAAAACGCCGCGATTTTATCGTTTAGAAATAGTTTCTAGTTCATCGGCTTGAAATAACACCTTTTATAGACACTTTTTAGACCTTACTACTGTGTAAAATATGCTTTTCCAGATGCATCACTTATAAAAAAGGGGAATCTTTTATGTGGAAAAGTGTCTTCATAGGCACTTTTCATGTAGAAAATTGTCTTCGTAAGCAGTATGTAATAATAAAGTTCTAAAATTAGATTCCAAAAATTGTTCTTCAAACGACGGTGGCCTCTGCTTCAAAATTGCAGAAACAGGACTATAATTTGTACGAGAACTCTTTCTTAACATCTTAAATGAAAAAAAAAAATAGTGTAAACACATCCACCTGATGTCTAAACCGAAAATTAATTTTTCACGCAAAGTTTACAGTGAAAAATACTTTTTATGGGAAGAGACAGCAGTAAGTACATATATATTAATTATTTTCCAGCTGGAAAACATCAGTGACATCACGAAGAACCTTTGACATTATATATACTATATATATATATTTATTCATCATATAAATAAATAATATAGTGGAAAACTTTTTTCATGTAAGCGATTGGTATAAAAGTGTAAACAAATAACGCATTAGCGGTTTGGTCTGGCAGATTTAACACCACTTCTCTATAATTTAATTGAAAGTTTGTTTGTGTTATCGTTATGTGTTATCGATATCACTTCTGGAAGGTTATTAATTAACCAATATACCCATGTGTCTAAACGCATTTTTAAAGAGGGACTGATTTGGTAGAGTTAACCCTATTTCTAGATAGTTTGGTTACAATTTAGCAGATCAATCTGGTAATATTAGAAAAGCTCCATATACAAAAATGGTCGTGAAATTTGAAGCTAATTTTTTCCACCAAGCAGTGACAAGTTTTTAAGTTACTGATTACCAACACTGAAGTCTGCATAATGTATATTTTAACGTCGCAATATGTTCAATAATACCATTGTAAACTTAATACTGACATAATAAAAAAAATATATGTGATCAAATATCAAAATAAAGAAATTATCCGTAAATAGGGTCAAATCTGTCAGACCAGTCTGTCGGTGCATCATTGCTTTTAAATAAAGGCGATTGCAGATACTTAAACAGTTATGATACGCCACAAGACTGTTTTCTTCGCGAGTAAAATTCACTTAAGTGGCAATGCCAACGTTTTTTTCTTTTTGTAAGTTTCCAACACCGAAATCGTAATAACTTACATTTTTGTGTCATAACATGTTTGATAATATATTTGTAAACTTGAAAAATGAGAGTGATAAAAAAATATAAAATTATTCAAATGTATTATCGAACATGTTATCATGTTAAAACTTGAGCTGCATCGATATTCGTGTTTGAAACCAATGCACGAAAAGTTGGCAATACCGCTAAATTTTTTCACAAGAAAACAATGTTTCGTTGAATTTTTTCCTTGTGCAAAAAAAAAACATAGTACCCAGCTATAGAGTTAAATTTGGTTTAAACCAAATTCAATGGTTGTCGACAAACCAACGTAATTCATCATTTCGATGATATATAAATCGGCCGACACATACATGTGTGTGAACGCGTTTTAACCCTGCCAAAAATAATTGACATCGCTACTACAGTGTTGTAGAGTTTTCCATAGAATCGGTGTTGGTAAGTTGGGAACAACTCTGCTTAGAGCATTCGCCACATCAAATCGTTTCTTTATGATGACCAAATGCAACGAGTACGCTAGTACAGTCGTTTTTTCCTTCGGCCAAAACGCAGATTTTGTTAATTCCGTAAAATTACTGAAGAAAAAATAATCATTTAAGAAAATCATGTTTTCCCTTAATACAGTGCCCATTAACAGTAAATATGTATTGAAAGAATAAATAAAAGCTTATAAAAGTACTAAATAAACACGTCTAAAGGCAATTGGAAAAATATTCACGTTGTAAAACGTTTTTCGCCCATCTTTTTTTTTTTTGTTCAATCGTTCGTGCATACTCGTACGTCTGCTATATGAGGAAGAAACAGCACACAAAAACGGCAGCCATGCCTAAAAACGAATTCGAATAAAATTACGTGTATATACGTCGTTGGAACATTTGTGCGGAGAAATCACTAATAATTTAAGGAAATATAACATTACATTACAGTGAGGAATAAATATAAAACGTATAAAAGAACACAAAGGCCATTGGATCCGAATTTCCTGGGCAAATAATCACAGCAATTACTTAAGAGTAAGAAGAAGCACTCAGTATTTCAGAATTGTGAAAAAGAGTAGTAAACGTTGTACTACATACAAAAAGTGTTTTGTATATAGAGAAGGGCGCGCGCGACACATTTTCATATTAAATCCGTAAAGAAAAGGAAGAATATGTTTAAAATTATATAAAACACGAAATGTATGTGTTAGTATATAGGAGCTTGATTATTTTTGTACTAAATAAAAAAAAATTCACATGGCGTAATGGTGTACCAAACTAAAGATACCAGAACAGTGATGAAATAAATTAGTGTGCATATTTTTCTGTTCATTTCAATAAGTACTCTGTTCGCCTAAGGAAGGTGGTAAAGCGAGCTCCAATTTATTTATCGCATATAGAAAAGGTACATAAACGTGTATTCATATATACTGTATTTTTTCTGTGTTAATCGGTTAGTACTTGTGCTGTACAGCGCTGTGTATGATTTTGCTATTATTTCTCTGATTACACTGCCGCTTGATGAGAACAATTAACGACTCGATAACATTTTCGAGAATTTTAAATCATCAGAAGAAGTACAAAAAAGGTGAGTGCCCTCGAAGGCCATAGTTTAGTAATTTGTAATTCCGCATAATTTTTTATAATTTACTATTTTTGTGACCACACATGGTTGCATTAGTTACGTAGTAGCATATTGTGAGCAATTGGCTTTGAATATGGTTATTTGAGCAACGAGTTATAATTAATAAATGCTCTTCAGATAAGAAAAATTCAATTGTTTACTTGACTGTCGTATGGCGGATGGGAGGCCCAAACAAAAAAGTCGAAAATACATTTATGTATTGTATGTATGCACTAATGTACTGCAGGTATGCGTTAAAATATTATCCAGAAAATATCGAAAAGCGCCGCCAACGTAGTTCAAAAAACTCCTTTTGAAATTTCGTCATTTTGTAGTGTCTGCAAATCATCCACTTTTCGAACAGACGATTGTTTTTCTTTTCGTTGTTATGTCTGCTTAATGCGCCAGTTGAAGGAAACGCAATCGCCTCTCTAGTGGTGCTTTAAATTCTGTGAATTTAATGGGAATTGAATGTTCTGTAAAGTAATTATGACCAAAATCGAGTAAATATGCGATTGTAGGTCGGAGATATATTTCGGTTCATATTTTATAGCAAATGTTATATACATTCGGATCAGATTCAATTTGACATATTAAGCAACGTAATATGTATAGTATTAGAAAAAAACTGGTTGATTTTTGAGATAGTTTTCGGCTTAAATCTAGCTTAGAATGCGGACCAAAAACGGAAAATAGAACACATAATTTTAGTAAAAAAACAATACAAGGCGATTTATATATACCGTATTGCGGTCTCCAAGGTTAAGTGCGCAGATGAATCCATAGTCAAGCAAAAAAGGGATTTTTTTCGCTACTTCAAAAATCGAACTGTCTTTAAAATATAGACCGGTCTTTATAACAAAAAAACTGCTTTAGAAAACATGTATGCAAAATCGAGCGATTTTTTTAAAACGTTTTTTACCTCGGCGCTGTTTCCAAAAAAGCTAAAAATTAATTTAAATGTTGACATACACATCAACAAAGTTAAGAGATCATACCAACCAAAAAAGTTAATATATGTGCCAAAAACTATGATATTCGTCCAAAGGTCATTTAATTCGTTTCGAGATATTTAGAGGTTTACATTCTAATCAATTTCGCATAACACTTGCATTAAACAAATAAATATTTTATAAAAATTTGCTCTTTTTTTGCTTTCAAAGTTCGACATTAATGGTACGTATTCACATAGGCCGCTTTTAAAATCAACGAATTTGCAAATTTGTTTGATTAGGCAACGTCATAAAGTTGTTTGTCTGGTCTAATTACCGTATTAAGGCTAGTGTATTCTTTTCGCAAGGAAAAAATTTTGAAGTGGCACAGCCAATCTTTGTCCTGTTGATTTCCAAGATTGAAGCCGCAGTAACGTACAATATGTTCGGTAATACCTTTGTAAACTTGAAAACGAAGTATTAATAAAAAAGACACAACAGTCTTTTAAATATATTGTCAAATATGTTATGGCGTAAAAACATCGGCTGATCCGATATCTGTGTTGGAGATCAATACCAGAAAGTTTGGTAATGCTGTGAAATTTTTTCACGGACAACAATGTGTTGAGGAATTTTTTCCTCGTGAAAGGAGCATGGTACGTAGCTTTAAATAGAAGAGCTTTGCAAGTATATTCTCAGAATAAATAACATATTATATAACATTCGCGCCGACATGAGGATAAATGTTGCAACAACGTAAGTATATCTTTAAAATGTAGATGTGTAAGGGTCTAACGCTGGTATACAAGGGCAACAATGTTTTATTTAATAGCCAGTTCTTCAAATTTGACATGTCCATCCAGGTAGGTTTTATAACATATTTTATATTTGACGATTTTTAAGCAACAACGTGCCCTTTTTGCATCATTTCATTCTGCTTATTCACATTTTACAAATTTTTAGATTTTTTTCTAATTTTTGTATTTTTCCCTGAATGCGTGTCACTGCAACGACTTTCAAAACAAGAACGAAAGATATTCTGATGAACATGACATACATAAATCCACTCTATCTGTTCTTGGTATAAATTACAAGTAGTGTTGTAATCCTATATATTAGGACGAAAGCTATACTTTACACGAAAAACTAACGAATTTTCCGGCATTCTTATTGATATTAAGACAATCATGTTCGTAACCTTAATATAAAAAAATTTTGTCCATGCTTATTTGAGTGGTAGAAAAGACATGTATGAGACATAGTAAAAATAAATACATTTTTTATCCTATAGATGGCTCAGTAATTCGCATATCGCATTGTGTAAGTGCGATTGGGCTGCAATAGAAATACAAGACTTCGTAGCCAAAAACTACTCGGACAGCAAAGGCAAAATATACCATACTTTACATTTTGTCTTTGATAAAGACGAAAAGGCAAGCTAGGTGGCTGAAAATGTAAATAGTGTTCATCACCGTTCTGATAGTGTGTGCGGTGATTGACTGACGGGTAATTTTGGTTTCATCGATTTCGTTCCGGTAAGTTTATTTTGTGAGTTGTTGGACTGAAATGTGTACAGCTTACTTCAAATTTTAGAAGCAGTATAAACTGGAGATTTTGTTTTAATCGTTACAAAACCTAAGCCAAATTTCATATTGAGTGTTGAGAATAATGGTGCGGAAATCATGTATATATAACAACTGAATTAGTTCTAAAAATATATATTAAATATATTCTTAACACGGCTTTTCAAAAGAGATGAAATGCGAAATATAGATTGTTCTGTTTCCCAGTAAAATAATTTCTGTAGGGTCAACTATGACCTTTGTAATTATACTGTGGCGTTTTTAAAGATAATAGGAAAATAAAAAGAAAATAAAGTTGATTTGGAAATCAGCCAAAAAGCAAAAATATGTCCATATACTTTTCTATTGACTTTGGTATGAGAATTATAATGTATCTGTTGGCAATTTGTGTTAGAGCTAAGACAGACGAATGAATGATGTGTACGTTGACTAGTCAGTAATATGCTTGGAAGTTGCTGGATACACTCTGATTTCATAAAGCCATCAAACTCTTCTGCGTTATACTATTGAACAATAATATTATTGGGTTTCTATCTCCATCATTCCTTGTACTTACGATACTAACATTCCAATACTAGATTTTAGTATACCATTCCATACACGTGAGTGGGGAGAGCAAATCGGTTTCTTAAATCGAAAAAAATCGGCGGTTTTGTGAACGTAATTTTTTCGGTTTTCGAATAATATTACAATTCTAATAATTATTATCATTGTAACAATATTGCAGTCTGGATACTGTGGATATTTAGGAAAGCACTTTGTTTTAAAAATAGTATTGTTCGAAAACCGAAACTTAGTATGTAAATCATCTTACTTATTTGTCCAAAACATAAAACCAGTTTCTCAACAATGCTTTTTTTTTAAGTCACCAGCACTGTGGTAGGCATTTGTCCCAAATTTGACATCATAAATGTTAGGTTAGCCACAATTGCATGAATTTACGACGAAGAGCATACTGAACAGTGGATAATTTTTCGTAAAAAACCGCCGATTAACAATTATGGACCTAACTGATTATGTAGACGTGTCGAATGATTAAGTCAACTCCAGGCGCGTCAAATTTCATTTGCTACCGAAGTAGTCAGTGTTTTTCAAGACAGTTTTCACGTTAAAAGTTAGTGAACGAATTATCACTTGAGATAAGACAATTATGATTCACTAACAACAGAACAACAGAAAGCTTCAAAAGTGAAGCAGGATCGAAGATCGCACCAAAGTCACTCAAAAATTATGTTTTTGTTGACAATTTTCGCAAATTTCATGATACTGCACTTTATGAGTTTATTCTGCCAAAATAAACCATGAAGCAGCAATATAATTTAAATGTTATGTTTCATTTGCATTCAGATATTCACAAAAGGGGCATTTTTAATGGGTTCAAACCTTTTGGTTTCCACCACTATAATGTGTCATCCCACTTTGCATTCGATCTTGGTGATTTTTTTTATTTAGCTAATATCCCTTCACAACCATATCATTCGCCTGCTCTTCCACCGCGTAACCTCTAAATATATCCAAATTCTTTTAATTAGAAGCCAGATAAACAAATGAAATTCAGCATATCACACCCGAAACACTGATTTGAGTCGAATTGGGAAACTTAAACTTGAATGACAATGCGCTTTGAAAGTCACCATCTTAATTAATTTTTGAAATGTGCGTCTAAATCCATTATAACTATAATTTTCTCCTAAGCTCTAGCTGGGGCGTAACTGGATTGACTAACTGTTCTGAAAAATAAAATTTTAAATCATAGTTTAGAATTTAAATGCCAGATTCATCAGAATTTTGATATTGCCTGATAAAACTAGTGGTGTCCCATTCCTACTGAAACCACTACGCCTAACTAAACTATTGAACTCAAATTCGACAAAAATGTAAATACCCTTAATCGAACACTAACTGGGCGGGTATTAATATTTTGAAGAACATAACGTAGCTTATGAATCTTAGGCAATTTTTGTTATTTCTTATAAAACTCTTACAATAAAATCTGAAGCAATGCGTTACTAGGTCAAAATAAAATATTTCACATTGTTGGCTCAAATTAGTGTTGCAAAACAAATTTTTAATATCTTGACAAAATGATATTTTTGATTTTTTAAATAACTACATATAGTTTTTATAGATGATAGAGGAAGATAATGATTTTAAAAATGTCCATTATCCATATGTTTATCAAAGGCCAATTTATTATTGTTAAAAATGCCTCCTAAGCACACAAAGCTAGCAAATCTAAAACATTAATTTTGTCTTCAGGAACATCTAGTTTTAAACACTATCCTTGGAATAAAGGTTATCTAGCATTTGCAAAGACAAAGGCTGTTCACCAATCACTAAGGCTAGTAAAGAAGATAAGTTATTAGCTCAAACGTATTAGCTGGTTCTACAAAGATATGACGAAAACATACAACACGCGCTAGATGAAAATCCATATAACCCACAAACCTTATTGACATTTACAACATTTCTAACTGCAATTAGGAATACATTTGTATTGCGATTATTTCGGAATCTTGCTACGATGATTTCTGTCAAAACAATCCGATTTTTCTCAGTAGTGCTTACCAACCTGCTTGACTGACGTTGGCGCGATGGTTAGTACACACGCTTATTGTTCGCATGATTAACGGGTTCAATTCCCGGTATAGTTGTTACCTATTATTATTTGAGCGACCGTCAAGTAATCGACAAGTCTAGCAAAACTGTTCCTTTGAAAGAGATTTACATGTAGCAAAAGATATGCTATTTAAAAAATTTTAATATACTGTTTGGATCAACTAATGCGAATGCAAAATCATTAATTACAGCAACTTTTTTTTGGCGCATATAAAGTCTATAAGGTTTACCAATCCCTTAAAGACATTTCTTCCTTTTAGCGAATGTTTTTTTCTTTTTACCGTGAAACCGTACTTTATTAGTGTACATGTCCAATTAATTCAATGCAATTGATGACTCGTACCGCCATCTTGCAGAAAAGAGATTTCATCTGTGCCAAAGAAACAAAGATTTGGATGTTCTAATACATTGCTCCGATTTTCTTAGAAGCAAATGCGCCAAATTTGCCTAAGGAAAAATTATAGACATGACAGAGTCTTGAACATATTAAGACATTTTTCGAACTCTGAAAACATGGCGACAACATTATGAGTTCAGATAGAACCATTGTCAAATTGTGGAATCATCCAAGGAGATCTAATTTCGGATTTATACTTGTTGAAGACCTTGAAAGTTTTACTAAATACTTGGATGGAACACAGGATGAATTTCTCACATGCAATCGTTTTGTACTATCTGTATATTCATTATTATTGGGAACCTACAGCGATGCAATAAATCATAAATCATTTAATAACCGAAAGTGTTGTTTATTGTTAGCTATCGAAACTACTCGTTTAGAGATATATTAGAATGTTGAACTCATGTTATCATGTACGGCAGTCACGTAAATAAGCATTGAAACGTATCGAAACTTTAGATAACTACTCTATTTTGTACTTAAAAACGCGATCACTTTGATTGACATCAGATTTGAGTATATTCTTAATGTACACAATACACATGACCTGAAACTTCAAACCTTCTTTTGTCGTTTTTTTTTTTGGGTGCGCAGATGAAAAATATCGGTAGCGAATCGAAAATGAAAATGAAACTGGAATGATTTTATGCATTAAAATTTATTGAAGGAGCTTCTATGCTGTTTACGTCCCATAATTTAGTTAAGGAGCGGCAAAGTTCCATCAATTCAATAATTTTTTTTCTATTATTTTCGTTATCCGCCAACGGTGAAACTTTTCAAATGAGTACATTTTTTTTACCTCAACCAGCATGTGTTGATGCGTGAAGATGCTTGCCATGCAGTTTAACTGTGCCTATTCCACTTAAAGAATTTTATTCGTGATATGGAATCCGTATAATAATTTATCTACATGCCTGACAATGCAGTTTATTGTCATCTTCAAGCCTAATTCAATTCGCAAAGCGTTTGGCATGTGTTAAATTTGACTGAGTTTTGTACTGAATATTGAAGTAAATAAAAGATATGAACCTAAAAATATGTATATAGGAAGAATCGGTAATATGTATGGAAAGTACTATTAGAGACATCTGGTTAATTGGTCTATTCCCTAAAATTTTACGTAGCAGTACGAAGCAATGCAGCCTACGAATTATAAATTACGGACGAAAGATTGAATTTCGACTAATAAGTAAATTTGGTATGGCCACGAGGATGCCACAAGGAATGGTAAATATTGCCCAGTTACATTCTGATTATGACCTAACTACCTATATATATTAGGTTTAACATGTTTTAAGAGACTATAATGTCAAAAGACACTTTAATCGTCTTATTCTAGACGTTACACTTTTTTGCCCTCATTTCTTCAGCTGAAGTTATAAATATGTTGTCTTGAAGAGAGTGTATATTCGTTCACTATCATATCTGTGTTTTTTGTTTTCGAAATTTTAAATTTATTTTACGTATTTTATAATTTACTTACCATTGGCCAAGAGGCTTTAAATTATTATACATGATTGTTAAATAAAGAAACAAACAAATCAATATAGGATGAAATTTAGATGCAAATTATTTAATTTATATTATTTCCGATTCAGATTATGTTTCGTAACGGATGCGGTTATTATAACACGGCTCGCGTCATACGGTTTTTACGCCTTAATGTAACATTTTTTCCGATAAAGCAGAATTTAGCATATAACTTTGTATTGTAAGCCATTCAATGGCTACTGATTTGACATCTTTGTTCTTCGCTTTTTTGTTCTGAAGAATTTACAACCTGATTTAGAGTCTCCGCAATTGGAGCAGATAGTGTTATGCAGATTGGTTAATATTTTAAAATACAATAAAACTATTACCCAACATCAAACAAAAATAACTACAAATTCGGTAAAGAAAACATATCCCGAATGCCGAATTTTATGACAAGAACGTATCATAAATTTTTGCTAAAATATACTTCCAAAAACAGATATTGAAGGATTCATTCATACAATCTGATGCTAAAGAATCGTTCGTTGCATTTATCGTAGCCAGCTTATCCATATTGTTAACCCTGAACTTGGTGTAGCCATAAAAAAGTCTTGAGATGTGGCATTGTATGATTTAGGCGGCCAACGCACAATGTTTTCGCAGTAAATCTATAATTTGGCAAGCTAATTGTTGCAAGTAGGAAATGTCGCCAAGATCACTGCTCCAGACCATGGCTAAATAGAAACAACAACAGTTCAATCCTACTGGAAAAAGTAACATTAAATGAATCACCCTATATTCGACATAATCATATAACACAGCAATTCACCATTTTATCACCACACTAAGTTGGAAAATGTATGTACAATACAAAACATTGCTATAAATCGGAAGTACCTACAGGCTGCTTATCGAAGCCTAATCGATTAGTCATATTCTAATTGAATAATCACTGCACAGTGACTAGTTTGGAAAGAACACTTTGCAAAATTAAATTTTCACTTCGACTAGGCAAAAATGTAAATATCTTTCATCAAAGAACTGACTGAAGTAGAAGTTCTTAAATTTCTTTCATATTATATGTATAACTGATGTTGCACGGCTTTTGATAGAATAGTTTCGCACGTGAATATGACCCTTCGGCGGTTATATAATTCCGATTTAATAATTCCGCTTCATGTTAAACGAAAACTAGTACATAGTTTAATAATGTCGCATATAAATTATTGTATCGAAATATATGCCGGTACAGTTAAAAGCAATATAACGAAAATCCAGTTGTCCTTCAATCGTGCTATACGTTATCTGTTCTGTCTTCGTCGAATTGTGCACGTGTCTCCGCTTGTGATACAATTTCTAGGTTGTTCTTTTCGTAATTTTGTAGTTATTCGTTCATTGCTTTTGTTTTTTAATTTTATCAAAAAATCAATCACCGCTGTTTCTTGTAGAATTATTTAAATTCACTCGAACAATTCGCACTAATCAATTGATTATTCATAACATAAAATATTATATGAGTAGATCTTTTCAAGTAAGAGTAGTCAGGCAGTTTAACAGTTTAATTTCCAAACACAATAAAAATTTTTTTCTTTTTTTCGAATATAGAGTTCTTAAATCCGATACTAATCTAATATGTGTCGGTGACGAAATTTTTGTTTCTGATGCTGCTAAAAACTCAAGTGTGTGTGGGCATCTGCACTTTTCATATCCTTGTTTTTAGACTCCTGACAAATCCTTAATAGGGAGAAATATTTACTCAGTTATTTGTTTGGCCGTAATATAATACTTTATAAACCTTTGGAGGTACAATTTTTTTTTTTTTGATATTCATTTTATGGTTCTGCAGTAGCATATATTCCGAACTTGTTGGCGTCGTCTTTTTCCTATAGTTATGAACATTAACCAGAACCTAAACCTTCAAATCCAGGTATACGAGCCACCACGTTTATATTTCCATAAAATTATCTCCCCGAGGGGAAGGTACAATACTCGTAATTGTGTTCATATGCTGCTGATACATTTAAATTTTGGGAGTTGGTCTTACAAACTACGTAAGTTCATATAGAGTTTGTTTTTGCAATTTTATTCAAGACCTTTCAATCGACAATTGTTCAAAATACTCATTGTGGTGGATAAGAAACTATTTGTTTTTGATGCAAATTTCTGTTGGATCCAGCTCTTATTTTTTTCTGGTGCTGATGCATGTTATTACTGCAGGAGTTTCTATTATATATTACAACATTAGTGTTCAGAAGTGAGTTGGCGCTGATCGAGAATTTTTTCAATGTTCAGTCATGCTAGACTTTAATCTCAACGCAACAATTAAAGTCGTAAATATATTTGTGTTTGTAATAATCTCATCGTTGAATATGGTAATTGCTTGTTTGTACGTGCTTTGCGCGGGATATACCTCACATCAGCATTTTGATAGATTATTTGGATATAATTCGAGTATCTCCATGCTTTCCGTTTTGATTATTGGCTGAGTGTCATTAATAACATATTTAAACTTTGGATAGGATATCAGTCCTCTCACAAGAAATTGACATTGTTTATTTTTTGGTAGACATTATAGCTGGGCAGAAAGTTTGTTTTGATTTGCATTTGTTCTGTAATGTATTCTTTGAACTCTGGGACTCTGCTCGAGTATTGCTGTGGTTATTCTGCCTTTAACAACGTACTGGCATTTGTAATATTTTACTAATAAGATTACCGACAGACTTATTAGTGAGGTGCTTTAAGTTGCTTCCATAAATTTCTTCTATTTGGTAAATTATTCTTCAGGTCTTCCTCTACAATATTTCGAAGAAGAAGTCTACTCCGTTTGAAAATCATCAAAAAAGCAATGCATTGTTCTCGAGCTAAGTTCTGTACAATGTATTAGACCTATTTTTGGAACTTTGTTGTCTTATATTTGCGTAAAATTTGTTTTAATAAATTTCCATGTTCGTGGATATTCTTGCAATGTCTTACAATTTCTCAGTACTCTTTATAGTTCTGAATACTGAACTCTTTAAAAAAGTTCAAATTATTGATAATACGACAATGCCGTTTCCGCAAAATTATGTAGCATAGATTGTTTAACGTTCTATTAAAAAATGAATAGAAGTAGAGTTAAAGCGAACTCGATATTATTCGTAATTATTATTATACTTATTTTGACACATATTTTTCTAATTTGTAACTAACATATACAATATGCAACAATTCATATACTAGATTTAATCTGCTCAATAATATAAATAAAAAACCTGATAAAAAATAGATATTAAATTTTTAAAGATATAATATAAACTTAAAGATGATATAATTTTTAAAGACATAAAATATGGAAAAAGACAATTTAAAAGACAATTAGTATATAATGTAAACGTATGAGATAATCGGCATGTAGTGAGGGGTGCTCACAATTTAATTCAAAACACAAAGTCTTACTGAAAAGTCGGAAAGTGCTGTAGAAGGTGCCTTTCGTCAGAATCAGGACATAACTTAACACATTTTAAACGGCTTGCTAGTAAATTGTTAATTTGTGCGCGACCCATGAGTGTGGTTATTTTGGTAATAAAAAGCTGTTTATTACAAGTCGAATGTGAAAAATTAAACGAATTAAAAACAAATTAGGGGCCGCAAAGACGAACAACTTTATAAAATAACAACAAAGACCTCAAATCAATATAACTTTTAAAACTACAGCTTATGAAGCGCATAACATGCGGTGTTATATGAACACTACACGACGATTCAGTGAATACAATGTATCTCATAAATATATTAAACGCCATCTGAATTCTCATCATATTCTATTCATTTGTGCCACTATAAAGTCCTACACAATATAGAATACTAGGCATGATATAAGTATGGACCAATTTTCCTTAACCGATCTAGACCACACTAAATCAGTGTTATAAAAATTTTGTTTACGTCCAATCCCCCCTTTCTAAATTCGATGTAGTTCACAGCAATTTTTGAAAAAATTACGTAATATCTCTGAATACCGACATAAGATAGAACATGTTTTTGTTATTATTGTTTCAAAAAAAAAATTCGAAAGTTGTAACAAATTCCTATAATAACGATTATTTAAAAAACACTTAATATCTCAAAACTGCGAATTACGAGTAAAGTTGTTTTCCTTTTAAGCAAAGAAATATTTCTAAATTAAATACATTATCCTAAATGTCCAAAATTTCATGTCGTGAGGTATATATACGTGGCGTTTACACCAATATTTAAACCGTTCTCTTTCAATTATTTCAACAGGAGTTAACTTAGAAAACTTATATGTGCGACTAATATTTTGGGAAGACATTCTACCATAATTCTATCATTTGTTATGTCTTTTTCAATAAGGGAGGTGCTTCCACTTCGACAGCACATATTCTCCGGAGTCCCAAGATTTTTCAGTAAGAATTTCAAATCGATATCAAGTACAATTCACAAGATACGAATTTTGAGAGGTGTTTTCCCGAAAACAAGCCAGTGAGCGCAATGTGTAGTAAATGATCCTAAAGATAGAATATTAGTTTGTCCAAAAACAAGGTGATTACCAAGATTCACAAATCCATATATACTTTTTATATTTTGTAAATTATTGGTTATTATATAGGTATAACCAATCATTTCATATTTTTATTTCAGAGGAAATATTCTAGATATTAGTAATCTAAAACTAAAAACATATGGAGGTATAATTTGCTAGCCAAATGCAGCAGCTCTTTACAATATGGCGCCAGCTCTCACGGAGCCTATAAGTCCTACGGAAAAATTAACCACATCAACGGCATCTGCTTCTCCAGGCTCCAGGACGCCCAGTAGGAAGTTCGAAACAGTCAGCATAAAATCCAACAATAATATAGCGAAGCAGTCTCTGCAAATTCGGGAAAAACGAAGTTGTAACGGTAATATTACAAAATTACAAACACCAACATCTTCGCAGCGTTCGTCACGTCTAAGGGAACCCCATCTGAAAAATACATCAAGTCCTTCTTGCGCCGATACAAAATCACCCATTTCGGAACAGTCTACGACGCGAAAATTGTTAAAAACGACTTCCAGTGTACAGTTATTGTGCACTGATAATAAAATAAATAGCAGCAAGGGAACTGACACAAAGGATGAGCAAATGGGCTTAAGCGCAGCCCTCGCAGATAATAAAAAGAAAATTAGTGGCAAGAATACTATTTCAACAAGCTTAGACACAGTGAAGAAGGACACAAAGGAAGACACTTCAACAGCACAGCTTTTAGCAGATTTAACAAACGAAGCTATCACTGCTGAAATTTGTTTACGTAATCAATTAAAGGACGTCAATTTAGTAAAAGTATCCGAAGGCCATTCTTCTCCCTTGCAACAGGTTAACGATATAGTAGTCTTAAAGTCTATTACCGTTGCCTCTCCAACGACTTCTGTGGAAGCAAAGGAAGATACTGCGCACATGGAGGCGCAGCCTAATGAATCAGAGTCAAAATCATCGCCCGTGCAGGATAGTCACAATAGAGAACAGCATTTGAATTTGGAACAACCAACAGAGACCACGGAATTATTGTTATTTCAAAAAGAAACAATAAACCAAAATGATGTCCGTAATGTGGCTGATTCCAGAGACACTTCCGAAGCTGTATTGTCTACTACAAGACCAGATGTGGATATGGAAACGATATCACCTCAGGAGTCTCCAATTGGTTCTCCAGATTCTGACTTGGAAGCAAAAAAAAGTGGTCGAGATGCCTCAAAACTTGAAATACTTGATGTTCAAGAATTGCCTCCCGTCAATACTGACTCGACGATGACTGCTTCCGAAGTGGAAGATAATTTAGAAGGTTTGTAGACGAAAATGACTGGGTTTCAATATATTCAGCCTTGTTATTACTTTATTGTAGAACGCCTAAGTCAGCTGGATGGAACAGCTATCGATTCCCCGCCTCCCAATCAAGATGTCGATACGGACACAACAATAAAAGCAGTAGATAACATTGAAGCCTCCACAGCTACACCGCCTCGCACACCAACGCATCAGCATACTTTGTCGCAAGATTTACAACAAATACAGCAACAATTGCAAAACACTCCTCCCACTCCGGTATCTCAGCAAGTACAGGCTCAACACACTCAGCAGCAAAATTGTTTTACGCCATTGAGCACAACATCGTCAGTAAATACCCTTGGCAGCGGTAACATCCCCCCGTCATTTATCAAAGAACCAGATGCGGGAACCGAATTAGAAGATATCGAAGAAGTTTTCAAGGTTTTAAAGGGGTTTGAAGGTGGTACCACATCGGATTTAAATGTGTGCGATCTTAATGTGTTATTCAACGAAGTATATATGAAAATGAACGAAACCGAAGTTAATAGCAGCAGCGGAAATGCGACGGCTGGGGTAGCCCAAAGTCATATAAGTGTTGTCAACCCCTCCATACAATTGGTTAAACCATCAGAACTTGAGGAAAGTCAGCTGGATATAGAGAAGCGACAACAACAAATGCAGCGTAAAATAGACTTCTTGATGAGGCGTTTGAGGAAACAACAATCTCGGTATATGTGTAAACATATCAGTGAAGAAATTGCAGGTCTTTTTGAATGGAGTTCCAGGCAAGCCAGTAAAGGTGTTGCACATAGTCCAGTCACAATTAATTCTACAGCCACTGAGACAGGGAACTGTGAACTTGGTGCCGCGCAAGATTCGAATTTGTTTTTGAAAGTAATAGCTGCCCGACCCACGGCTTCATTTTGGAAGAATGAAATCGAAACACCCGTACCCGCTACACAAATTACCGCACTGTTACGAAAAATTGAATCAGTGTCTAATGCCCAACAATTATGCATAGCTCCCGCAACAAATCTGCTTCAATTAACGGCGCCTAGAAAATCTAAAAAAGCTTTATTGGAAGCACAACACTCGGCATTAACTGCTTCTAGCTCAATGGGAATATCGACGTCGAAATTACCAGAAGGTCGAGCTGATGATGTAATTGTATCGACACTGGATGAAAATGTAACAGATGAATTAACCCAGGTGGCTGGAATGTTGCAAAGTGAAATGTGTGAAGTACAAAGAGCCATTGACTCAGATGCAACGGAATCAAGTTCTGGTGGAGAATCGGCTGATGAAATGGTTACCTACAATAATCAACAACAGCAAACGCTGCCTATGTGAGTTTTATTTAAGTTATAGTATTTTGAATCGTAATACATAAATTCTCTCCCTTAGAACAAAACGTGCCGCGTGGCGTTATTCACGTGATCGTGCTGCCATTGCGTCGCGCTGGTCGTGGCTGCTCTCTCAAATATCAGATTTGGAAATTAAAATACGCCAACACAGTGAGTTACATCAGGAAATTGTGCGTTCGAAGGGCCCCGTCACTTGTCAACCCGAAAATGGTATTAAAATCGAGACGACAAAAGTCAATGAGCAGGACAAGGAAGAACCTTCAGGCTCCTGTAGAACCCGTGGTTTTGTAACAGCACAATTTCGCAAGAGGAAGCTTATACAAACTACCAATATACATACGATATCCAAAAAGGCAGCTAGACCAAGGTAGCTTGATATAAAATAAATAACAATAGCAATTGGAATTATCGATATTGTTTACCTTTTGTAGTACGATCAAATGTGGTTGTCAGTGGCCGTTGCATCCCTGTGCACTCTGTACTGGTCGAACGGATCCAACTGCACCTCGAGATTTACCAGATACCATGATGATGTCGGACAGAATAGCATTGTTAGATTCAGGATATCATCCGGTTCTAAGCTTTAAAGAAAGTAGGTTATATTTCGGGTGGGTGACAATTTCTAAAATATTTTTTTTTTCTAGATGTCAACAATGCATTACATTTCGAAGCCATTGCTAAGTTGTCCGAATGGCAGCAGCGTGTAATGCGTTGTCAGGCTAAAAACATAGCCAAAAATGTTTGGAAGGCCGAACGTGAAGCAGTAGCTGCTGCTGGCGGCGGTCATTACTCGTCATCTAAAAAAAGCGGAGACTCAGCCCCTACCAAACGCCGGTACATTAAAAAGAAAGATCGCATTGGGAGTGAAGATAAATCGGTAGCATCAGCTGGTTCGAACACATCAGCTGGAAAAACAGTTGCCCCTTCAACAAAATCAGGGCCGGTGTCATCTATAATTGATGCAGGAAACGGTACTGCAACTTTGACTACTTCTACGTCCACAACGCCACTTGTGGCCAACAGTAAATTATTGTAAACATGAAAAATTCGATAATTGATATTAACATAAAACAAAAACAATTTTTTGCATCTTTTTTCTTTTCATTTACTCCCTATCAATCCAATTTACCGCAAATTTGGTCCGTTAATCTTGTGATTGATTTTGATATTGTTGTTTTCCTTACTGCAAATATCGTAAATGATCGCTGAACACCATCTCATTGGAAAAAATCAACGATATCGTTACTTGTTTTGGAATTACAGAGGTAACGGTCAAGAGTGCGAAGAGACAGCAGAGCTTAGCTGTGGGCAACGGGATATTGAAAGAGCCAGCGACAGCTCTGCATCACAGCTCGTCAAGCAGTACGAATTTACCCGTAACAACAACGACGACATTAATACATCAAACGAGCGATTGTCCCCCGATAAATTACGATCAATACAATCTCAACCCAACACCTTCATCATTGATCTCCAACAACCACAGCAGCAAAAGTAATAAACATCGCAAACTTTCATCAGCATCTGTAGCTGCGAATTCTCATCAATATAATCATTATTATCATAACAATAACCATATCTACAATGGCGATTCAAATTATGTAATTGGCCACGATTGGGCAGGGGGAGTTATGGACGGAGCCACAGCTGTTAGAAGTCGTACTTCTTCGCCAATACACGGCAACAGCGCCAGCAGTTACCATAAATATGAAAGGTAAGTCGTCTTTTAAATTAACTTAAATAAGAATTGGTTTGCAATAAAGCAAAGAAGAAAAAAATGCTAAAACTTGACCATATTTTTCCATTTCAGGTCGCTTGACCGAAAGAATCGTACATCGTATGATATTGATAATATTGTGATACCCTATAGTGTTGCTGCAGCTACACGTGTTGAAATTCTGCCTTATAAGGAGATTCCGACGCCAAAGTAAGTAGATACCTATTATATTTGGGGTTGATTTGTTATGAAAACATAAATCAGTTTTATGAAATAATTGTGTTCTTTTAAAGAAGAGAGTCTTCCTTCTCTCTTATCATATACGAGATATAGGCTAATTGGAGATATTGAAATGAATTATACATATATATATTAGTGCTATGAATATAGCGAATATAAACAACATCGGTTATTTTGTTGAATATAGAAAAAGATGTTAATATTTGTGTTAAAATTTATCACTTATAATGGATTTGCATTCACAGAATGTATTTATGGGTGTATGCTTCGGGTTCATTCTCGATTAATTTGATTGTGCCATGGACTTCTTCATATTGCTTTCGTTGTTTAAACTCACATTTCATTCATTGAAGTAGTCGTTCTGAAACATTTTTAATGCCTCAGTATAGGTTATCGTAAACGCTAATGCTACGACCTGATTCATGGCAATATCCCGTGAGTCCAACAGGAATGTAAGACAAAAATGGTTATTAAAAAGGAAGCAAATGAATATAAACTTCTTCGTTTTATGCAAAATTAAAGTGATACCATAACTACATCCTCACAATTTAGACCCACTATTTCATAAAATTAAAGTAATGTTATTTAAATCGTACTATATAAATTATATAAGAGTAAAACGCATTTAGGTCTTTGTTGCTAGGTTAGCGTAAACGCTAATGCTACGAACTGATCCATGGCAATATCTCCTGAGTTCACCTATTTGTCATTCTTATGGTGCACGCATCACATAACAACAGGAATATAAGACAAAAATGGTTATCAAAAAGAAAACAAATGAGGGATAGACAAATCAAATTAGTTTGCTAACGAAAATAGTCCATTTGAATCAAAGGCGGTACTAAACAATTTGTAAATAGAAACGTAAACGCTCCATAGCTAAGTAAAGAGAGGATAAAATAAGTACATGATCAAACGGAAACAGAAATTGTAGTTGGTTAGCCAAGTCAAATCAGCTAGCTATATATGTGATTCGTTTATCCACCTCAAAATAGGTAGGTTCTGAAGTATGAACCATAAATAGATTATATTGCATATATAAGGAACATAATACGTTTACTTTAGTAATACTAAATAAGCAAAAAAACAACACTGTTCAAAATTCTAACACAGCGAAACAAAGAGGGACTTGGAACTGCTACTCCTACTGGAAGGCTAATAGTCGTTTCGTTTCATTTGAATATAAACTTCCTTCTGTTTATGGAAAATTAAAATGATACCATAACTACTTCCTCACAATTTAGACTCACTATTTCATAAAATTAGAGTCATATTGTTTAAATCGTGTTATACATATATATATATAAAAGTTCAATGCATGTAGGTCTTTGTTGCTTCAAAATATTAAATATTTAATATTTCTAATCATTATAAATTTTGTTTAGGTGGCGACTAATAGAAGCTGAGAATGATGAAACAAACAACAAATTGGAATCCTTGGATAACGAAAAAAGAATAATCCCAACATCAAATGGTCATATTAGGGATACCACAAATGCCATTAAAAATCTTGAGAGTTCAACGGAGAAATTAGAAACAAATGTAGATTCTAATGACCGCGGAAATGGAAAACTAATGCAAAACCGTGGTAAGTCGGAACAAAATGAAACTACCACATGTTCTCCCTGCGATGAAAACAGTAATAGCGGAAATAACAAAGAAAACGCGGAGGATGAGAAAAAGCGGATTATAACAGAAGATTATGATGGCGACGACGGAAATGAAAAAGAACCAGAATCGAAGAAAATTAAAAAAGAACCGAATGTGATAGAGCCTCAAGTTATACAAACATCATTGAGCGAAAGTGAAATAAGTGATAATTTTGAGGAGAATATTTCTGATGATGCGATGATTTTGAGACATGAGAGAGCGTTGACCGAAGAGCGGCGCAAATTTCAAACATACTTGAAATTTCCATGGAGTACTCGGTCTAGGGCAAATCGCCGTATTGATAGTCGTACTGAATCAAGTGGAGCCAATACTCCAGATCCAAGTTCTCCGGCGCCACACACACCTTGTGCCGGCGCTGGTGATCAAGAGGTAAGATTCCCCTCTATGGAGTAGTAAAGCAAATTCGTAATATATAAGTATTTGTAGAGTATACCGTCTCCTTCAAATCCCTCTACTCCTTTAACTCCACTGGACACTATTTCTGAAGTGGGCGACAATTCAAGTATGTATACTGTTTCAATACGTTGGCAACCAACCCAATACCATATTGTACTTTAGCTTCGTTTTTAGGTGTTGGAATTTCAATCGCTACATGTCCAAGTACTAAACGTCAGGAAAGAAGACGTACTACGTCGACAAAGCGTGATCGCGAGCTAGAAAGGCGTAGTTCTACACCTGATTCCAAAGAGGTAAGTAAATTATTCTTTACTCACAAATAAGATAACTTAATTGTTAAAGGTTTGAAATTTTTAAAGTATGAAATCATGACGATGTGAACATATCCATCAAAAATTTTTTTTTTTTTACAAATGTGTGATTGGGGGTTTAACAACTCAATTATGGTGATTCCTAAACTATTTGATTATCGTTAAAGTATTCTTAATTTGTTGAATTTAGTTCTAATTTTCGAGGTATTTCCTTGCAAACAATATCTTTGGAGTGGAAACAATTCCACTGATGCCTTTTAAATACAATGTTATAATTAGGTCTTTGAAATTTCGTATTAATAAATGCTTTCGCATTAGAATTATTTTTCTAGGATTGTACTAATAAATGGGTATTTTTGGTGGACAAAAAAATTTGATGCATTAAAATCTCTTAAACTGTCATTTAAGATATCTCTTGAACTAGAATGTATACTGATAATATAAAAAGCACATTTGAAATCACCAAACCGAAGCTGATATTAATTTGGTAATTACACCTAAGTTTCAAGATGCGAGTGGTGCAGAATGAGTTTCATATATTGCGCATTTGGAAGAAGAATATTAACTAGCGAGCTAATGTGAAATTTCTGTAAGAATTTTTTTTCCATGTGTCAAAAAGTCATTTAGCCGGTCGGTGTAATTAATTTTTTAATGTGCATACATTATCAGAAACATTCTTAAAACCGTTTTACTGGTCATTATGTTTCCTTATGTGCCGCATTCAAAACCTAATCAATGTCGAAAGCAGTTTAAAATATATCATTTATTTCCAGCTTATACCTCCATATGAACCAATGCAATTTCCATTAAGCGACGAGCAGTTCGAGGAACTAATGCGTGCTATGCCCTTTGAACACAGCGAAGAAAGCAAGCGATTCGATGACTGTTATTTACCGGGCGGAGGCTCTATGAAATACACGCGCAGTGCTTATAGTTTAGGCAATACTTCAAAACGTTCCTCTCGCTCATCTACGCTATGCAGTGGTGATCGACGAATTAAAGCTCCTTATAAAAATATTTCCGCAGATGACATCCATGAAAATGGCAGTGATTTTACATATGAAGAAGAATATGATGACTATCCTAAGCATCATTTAGCCCCGAACGATGATGACCACTTAACTGCTGATAATATTGATCGTTGTGGGGGTAATATAGATGCACAAGATGATGCATATGATGATTCATATGATGCCTACACACGTAGAGAAAAGCATCTTTGTAAAGATGACAGCGATGGAGAATCAACTGAAACGGAGCCATTCCAGGATGACGACCCAAATGATCCAGAATGGCGAGGAGAGAGTGAAGATAGATCACGTAAGAAAGTTTAAAGGCTGCAGAAAAATTATTATGCGTAATTGCTTTCGTCAATAATTAATTGGTAACATGTGTTGGAAAACTTTTCTTTGACAGAGGATGAAACCGTCGTATTTTTATATAAACTCTGTTATGTTTATCATATAATGCTTTAATTTTTTAATATAATAATAGAAAAAAAAAACTTGTCTCAAGCACTTCAATTGTTTCTTGAAGGAGATTTTGATTGCATGAAATTATGAAGAGAATGACATATGAAACTCTTGAGAATTTCAATCTTAATACAAACAAATATTAATAAAAGTTATCCCGAAAAGAAATCCTGATATATTACATCTAACGGATTGATTATTTATTCTTTTATTGTTTGTTTTATTTTCCTCTATGTTTGAAGGAAATAATGTTACCACTAAAAAGGGCAGAGCGAAAAAATGCAATTATGTTTATGACGAAAACAAACAAAACAAATTCAGAATATATATGTAAATACGTAAAAGTATGTTTTAATTCTAAAGCCAAGATAAACAAGTTTGGCTTTTTTATAAATCTAGAAAATGTATATATTATTTTTTACTAAGTAGCGTAATCAAATTATAAATTTACTTATAGTGTTTTTTTGTTTAAATCAAATAATATATGAGGAGGTTAACTTTAAACACAACAACTCAAAGTAAAATAAAGAAAACATTCTAAAAATTTATATGTAGAAATAAACTTAACCATGATCGCATTTCAGCCTATACGCGTTTCAAACATTTCTGGCCTAAAAAAAGCAATTTCTTGAATTTATTTTGAAATCGCAAAATCATACTTAAACATTACATTACATATGAAACATTAATGAATGTTGTTTGATTTTTTACTACCGTTATAATCATTCATGGTCATTCAGAGTGTTTTCTATAATATAAATACAAAGTGTTGAAAGTAATTTGAAATTCGTATCGATTAGAGACTATCTACCGCTAACGATCTTTTTATGTGGCAGAACTAATCTAATCAACACACATGTTTTGTCATTTCAATTTTCTTTTTGAAGTTTCTATTGTTTTCTTAATAATTATACTGTATTTTCTCTTCTTTTAGTTGTTAGTAGTTATAACAAGTTAATGTTACATCAGTAAAACCACACAATATTTTTATTTGTACTGTACTGTTTATTATTTTGGTTAATGCTATACATATTAAAGTATAAAAAGCAATGCAATTTATAATTGCATTCACCAAACATATGAAAAAGAAAAAAAATATTTAGAATAAAGAGAGAGTATATCCACATATTAAAAAATAAAAATAAAAACAAAAAATAAAATATAAAGACTAAATTAAGCATGTGTTTTTACATTAAATAGTTTTCTGAACTGAGAAGCAAAATTAAGATATAGTGAATAATATAGGTGAAGATTTTGTTTGTTAAGTTCCCGAACTTAAACAAACAATTCCTCATTCTTGTTGCAACAAATTGCGCATGTGCAGTTGATTCTTTAAATTATTCTACATAAGACTGAAGAGTCATACATATAACGAACGCCTTGATATATGTAAATGTTTCCGAAGTTCCAATATGAATATTTTATTTTACCGCACTTTGCAATCCATATCATGATACGAAACTGATGTAATAATTAATTGCTAATTTCCATTCAGAGAGAAAGAACCATTAATATGATTAAAGAACATTAAAATTGTTTACCATTTTATTTTGTATTTTTTTCACAATGTTGTTTGTTCATAAATTCCGTCTACTCAATCGAAAAATTTGATTTTTTATAACATTATTGAAGATTTGTACAGTTTTTTTTATTTCAATATTATCTTAGACTTTTTTTGAAGTTCACGTTAACAAATTAATCAAAGTAATCATTTAACGGACAAATTGATGCTGACAATGGTTACAAGTTACTGCTTTAAAGGACGTTTTCAAAGTAATTCTGTATAAAGAAATACTATGTCAAGTAATTTGATAGCCATATTGAATTAAAATAGAGTTATTTGCGACAAAAAAGAATAATAATGCTTACAATTTCTTGCAGCAGCCCGGCTTAGAAATCTTTAATAATAAAGGGTTTTGTTATTCGTATGTTTATTCGTAGTAATAAGTTTTTATTTACTTTCAAATAGATTCCCATGATAAGCGACCAAGTAGTATAATTGAAAATATACTAGTATGGCCGCAATAAGAAATATTTATTGAACGACTTCAAATTAATGAGTGTGGCCTTCAAATTAAAATTTTAATTTTTAGGGGTCTTCGCTATGTTCTCCTCTGTTATCTTGTTCTGATGCATTTACAACATTATGATTGGTATGAATATTTCGTGGACGTATCATCATACGAGTGGCTTTCAACGAGTAATCGCCGTGCCATAATTCCCACATAATGCCAATGTAATTATGATTCAAGGGTGTATAGTGGTAAAGGCCATTCAAGTTGGCTTCCGAGCAACTGAAATGGAAGAAAATCAGTACATGCATTCATTTTCGCGATATACTATTAAACATACTTGTCAAACCACCAACCGCTCGCATAACCCATAGCACACGAACAACACGCGTCGACAGTCCTATCGTTGCGCCTATCATAGGTACTAAAATCATTGTCATTATGATATTTCATTGCATCTACGGCGGTACCCCGATGTCCACCAATTAGCAAATTGTAATTGTATTGTTCTGAATCAATACGAAATGTTGAATACTCAGCCCAGACTTTAGTACCGTTAAAGTCTTCTAATTCTATGCGAAGTTCGTAATCTTCTGGATAAACAAGACGATGAATAAATTCATTGCCAAACCAGAAATCACGATACAAATAACCAAAACCGCTTCGGTATTCCGACCAAGAACGATTGAAATTTTCTTGATGGCTATAGGGTCCACGCCGCTGTATGACCGTCCATGGCACACCGATATCGTCGCTGCTTGTTGGAAAAACGCAAAAACGTTCATTAAAATCACGTTCTTTCTCATTAATTTCCGGTGATTGGAATTTATATACACCATCTATGCGGTCTTCATTAGAAGAGTCCAAAAGTAATTCGTGACATCCTTTTAGATTGGGTCTTAAGAATTCTGGAAATGATGCGATTTTAAAAGAGAAGTGCCAGGGCAATAGGTATTAAATAATTAATCCTTGAAAATTCCAATGTGTTTACCTATATCCTGTATATTTTCTTCAACTTCAATGCTAGTATTATCATCCTCATCCTGGTTGTACCCGCCGAATTCTTCTGTAATTGACGGTGTCTCTGTCTCGGCAGCCTCATTCACATCTATGTCTTCCTCCTCGTTGTCACTAATTTCTTCACTAAAGATTTCGGTATCCATTGTGGAAGCCCCATCACTATGAACATCCAACCCTCCGTCTTCATGGCTATCTCTTTGTTGAATTTGATTTATTTGTTCACTGACGCTGCGCATTAATTTTTCAATTCGTTTTAGTAGAATATCGGAACTTTCGGTAAAAGTTGTTAACTCGTTAGACAAGGAATAACAACATTCATTAGACCTTTGTTGACGTGATGTGATCTCTTCTTGTTTGTCTAAAACTTGTGCTAAGGACCTAGTTATACCTTCTAGACTTTTCGCGCTTTGTTTTTCAAGGGAGTGTAACTGCTTGAGGTCTCTTTGTTGGGCCATCTGATTGATTATAACATTCAAACGATGATCCATTTTGTTGGTTGCATTGTTAATGACCGGAGCCATAACATTGGCATTTTTCTTCTGTGATTGGATAGAACCAGAAAATTTTTCGTTTTGCATTTTTTGTATATGCTTCAAAATAGCATTAACCTTTGCCGACGATTCTATTTGAAGATCTCGATCTGCTTTCAAAGATTGTCTTATTTCGTCTATTATCGACTTATCCCTCAGATTATCGTGGCTAAAGACATATTCAAGTTTGTTAAGCTGTTGTTGCTGCTCCTCGTGAGTGCGTTTTAGTAAATCCAATTTATTTTCTAAAATTCGAATACCGTCATTCCATGAATCAATGTGATGTTGAAAAATGGCCCATGTATGGGACTTTTCTTGCAAATTTTTTATTGATTCATCCATTTTGTTAACGGCTTGCATTAGTGATACAAATCTATGTTCAAAATTTGTGGGCCCTTCTGCAGATTTCCCATTTGATGCATTCTCCAATCCAGAAAAATTGATTAATGTGGATGGTAGGCCTGCTCCATTCACTTTATTGAAAGTGTAATACAGAGTAGCGCCTAGCACCAGCATTGTTAAGGGTGACAACTAGAAAAAAATTTAGAAAGTAACAAGGAGCAATCGTCAGCTTTGTCTTTCCAAAAACTTACCATCATTTCCAAAAATCGATGTTGCTACTTGCTCTACTTGATGCCGACTAAAAAATAAAAATTGAACTCACTAGGGGAGCGCGAATTCCATAGAACTTAACAACGTCCAGATGTCGGCAATTGTTCATTTTATCAATACATTATAAATTAAAGCGTGCGAAAACGTTTATTTTGTTGTTGGATGACTTGTGTGGATTATACAAAAAATAAGGAACATGTGTTATTTTAGAATTTTGGTTTTTCATAGCGAACCAGGGGGGAAGATAAATCTTCTCAACATTAAATTTTCAAATTGTTTAAGTTTAAACGGTTTCAGATAATTAGATTTATGTAGCAATTCGGATTGCAATGTAGAAAATAACAAAGCTATTTACTGTCTTCTCGCTAAAATTTTTCTATACGAAAAGTGTCTCACATTTCTATAAAGAGATTATCTTAGTTTGTTGTGTCTCACGAAATGCTTTTCGGTACATTTTCTATATGAATACATCTCATCTAAATGAAAACGTATGATTTATTAAGTAAAATAAATGTTTCAATATTTCATTTTTCATTTATTCATACATCGTGGTGCAGGAAAGTCAAAAAGGCCAATTATATAACATCTCAAATAAAGTACAAAATTCTTTAATACAATATAAAATATTAAAAAAAAAAGATAATAAAATAAAGTTAAAAACAATATAAATTCAAATGTTAATAGCAAAGTTTATATTATGGTTCCCCAACCAAACACAGTTATAAAGCAAATAAAAAAGCAAAACCATGTATCGATAATGAGTTCATAATGTGAAATAGGCTACTCAAGTTCACTTGGTGCAAATCTAATATATTTGTGTTGGAAAACTTGATTTGAATAAGCAAAATTTCGTAAATGCAGAGGGAGCCGATTCCAAGCTCTGCAAACGTGCACCGTAAATGATTTTAAGAATATAGAAGAACCTGAATGTACTTCGCAGTGAAGGTGGTGAACCAGATATTACAAATTTATAAAATAATTTAATGATTCCGGGATTCAACATAATTCTTAAAGGGAACACGTATTCTCCAGAAATAAAAACGGCATTAAGTACTGTCGAGTTGAATCTCATATGAGGAGCAGTTACACATTTTTGTCATTGAGCCGCAGTAGCATATAGTCAAGACATCCTAAATAATTTTGTCAGTTTAAAAACGCCTTCAAAAATAAAAGTTTTAAACTTGTTATAATTGTTGTTTCTAATAGTATTACAGCCCAGTCAAAAAGAATTTCTTATACTGGGCGGCCAATGAATGATGCTATCAAGATTATATTTTAAAATGTTCCAAGAGTTTTCGTATGGTTTCAGCAAACTGGTGCAACTTGTCACACAGCTAAACCTAGCTAGGCAGAATAGCAGGGACTGATTTCCAATAAACTGATTTCCAGGTACTCCACATTCCATCTGATTTTTCGTTGTGGGTTATTGCAAACAAGAGCTTTGCAAAACAAAACCAACAAATGTAGATGGTTAAAAGCATTACATTCGAACGGCAATTGGGGCAATTCCTGCTGCAGTCCTCTAGAGAGTTATGAATAATAATGTCGCATTCGCATCACCAATCGCGGAAATCAGTTCAACTCAGATGTTGTGTATTATACATATATAATGTATTATTTTTCAAATGAATAAAGAAAAAACAGTTTACATGAATTATAAGTTATTTTTAAGTCGAGTTTCTTGATGTAGCAACATTTATTAGTCACTCTACATATTAAATTACATTTATTGAAATTACTTCTACTTCACCCATCGCACAGTAATTGTTCTGTTAAGGAAATTATTCTCGATATTTTACCAACTAATGACCGAATTTCAACACAAATAAGACCGGACTGGAAGTGGGGACAATCACATGTGTCACGCGTATATAAATACAAGGCATGTTAACCTATTTTTTTTTTTAATTTAAGATCCAATTTCCCAAAAACATTATGAAATATAACAATTCTGTTGACGGACTTATGTGCAGAACCGAAAAATCTATAGAAAATGCTACTCTCGATTTAAAAATGTTATTGCTTAGTAAAGTCGTGAACATTTTTAAAGAAGGAATTGAACCAAATCAGAAACAATTTTCCTTGGTTTTTACTATGTTTCGTTATTTATTCTCCCACAATTGCAGATATTTTATTGCCAGAAGCTTTCCTGTTGACTTGTTATTCAAAAGAAGAAACGGAAACAATTTTTAAAATATTTTTATTTGAAATATAATTTATATATATTTGAAATATATTTTTCATTATTCTTATAGCAGATAATAATTGGGAAATGCTCCTCCTTGTTTGGAGATCCCTTTGTTGGCTAAGTCAAATGATGTATGAATGTTATGAGTGCTCAAAAGTGAAAAGAAACCGTTATTTTGTTAGAATAGTCTTTATCTCTCACATTAAAATCGTTCACGTGAAAATATAACTTTCGCTGTATTACTTATTGGATACTACTTCCCTAAAGTTTTTAAAGCACACAATTTTCTTTCTAACCTGCGTGATGTTTTCAGCAAAAAAAAATAATTAATACTCGTATATACATTCTGCCCTTCGTTTTCATGAAAAGCGGCTGCCAATGTGAGCTTTATGCGAAAAAATATTTGCCGATGCACATATTGTGGGAACTGAAATAGTTGTAATGCGAAGAATTAAAAAAAAAAATTAATAACATGCTTTAGGATCGTCAACAAATTTTACATGATGACATGTGAAATAATAAAACATTTTCATGTGAAAAGCTTAATACCAGACTTTAAAGTGGTATCGTGCGGTCGAGCACTCCTCCATGGTGAAATAATATGATATAAAATCCGTACTGGAGAAAGGTTATACAAATTAATCACGTTATATTTGATTGCTTAGATAGAATCGTGCAAACTTATACAAAGGTGAAAAATAGCACAGGTTTTATTTTAACTTTTTACTTGAAACCTCACATTTGTTACGTTCTATTTATCGCTTCTTTATGTTTCAAAGTGTGTCGTGAAATAATACATTCAGTCAACGACCGAAAGGGCACTCCAATACTTTGCATTTTGAAAAAAAACATATCGTCGCTCAACCGCAAGGTCAGTAATTTTGTTGTTCGAAATTAATTCGTATTCACAAAATCACTTAGACATAAAGTGGATGATATACTAACAGACAGATCTGATATAACCCTTTTTATGGCTTTTCATACTAAACTTTTGCAATTTTTCTCCAATAGGATTAAATCTGTTAAGCCAGTCTGTTATAAAAAATTGTTAAAATTGTGCAGAAACTACCAAAAAAACAGAAGACACAATTAGATAAATCTAATGTTTTCAATCAAGTTTACACCCAATTTACGAAAAGTGGCAAATGTTTAGTACAAAATGTAAACAAATTGGTAGCGAATGGTATTAAATTTGTCAAGCCAATGTACCAGTGTGTCATCCCCTTAGACCTTAAGCTATAACAACCCTGTGGCAGAAAGAGTGATGCCAACTTATGGAAACTTGTAACGCAATTTGGCCACACTGATAGGCGAGCGACTAGCGACCATTATTAAAAAAGATAGTCGACGTTCGTGCAGGTTCTGTTGTAATGAAAATTGGGTTTTAGTTTATAACTTTTGCTATGGACTGAACATGAGGAGTAGTGAGTGTATCTAAAAAAAATGATGTATAAATTAACTTAAATCGAAAGTAATTGCAACGAACAAGTTTCCAAGTAAAACGAAACATTTATACACATCGTGAATAATATTGAATGCCACTCCTTTTGTGTATGTGTGTTTGGAGCATAAAACAAAGCAAGATAGAAATAAAGGAACGGAACTTCCAGAGAAATAAATTGAGAAAATCGCCTCGGAGAAGGCGAACGATTGCATGTACAAGCGTTAAGTTAAGAAGCGGGTAGAAATATATTGTAAAAAAGTTGGAAAATTGCTAAAAAAAAACTTAAAAAGAAACCATTGATGTTTTAAAAATAGTTATATCGTTGAATATAAATAAACTAACGCGAGCAACAGCGACTGGCATAGTCATGTTACAAAATTGAAAAATTAAGAAGTGATAACAAAAGTGAAGTTAATGTCGAACGGGGGGAGTACGGTTCAAAAGTCATCAGTCAGTCGGGAGAGTGAAAAGCAGTAGAGTAGTAGTGCATAGAGCATAGTGAATGTGTTGGTGTCGTTATCGTCCGTCGTCGGTTGGTTGCTACGCTTTTGTTACGAAAATCAGAAATAAAACACTGAAAATTGTGGATTGTGGTATCGCTCGCTGCTGGATTTAGCGGCGCACGAACTTGCATGACTCACGCCACATTAGCAGCGGCAGTTCTCGCAGCAGTAGCAACAGCAGCAGGGAAATCAAAACATCTAATGATTCTCGTGTACATGGACTAGAGATAGAGGAAGCACACTGAGAAAACCAAGCACATAAGCCGCATTCTTGGGGTGACTGTTGTAGAAGAGAAGGTAGGACGATCTTGATCAAGTGAATACATACCCCGCACCAAGCCGCAAACATGACTAGTTTTACGAGCTTAAAGGGGTGGTTCCGCAAAAAAGAGCCCATTTCCGAAATTGGCAATCCCACCAACTTTCAACGACATTTCCATGTGTCGCGCAACGAGGAGACTGGCGTCTTAGAGGGACTACCCGCCCCCTGGGTTCGCCTAATGAATGCCCAAATCACCCGAGACGAACAGGATAAGAATCCCGATGCCGCCTATCAGGCAGTGAAATTCTACAATTATTCCATTAAGAAAAAGGAAAACGATGCTATATTCAAGCCATTCATAACAGAAGAAGCCATACACGAAGAGTCAAAGGAAATCGACAACTATGTCAATTACAAATACAATCATAAGTCACAGGACTTGGACAAGTCTGATGATGATCGGAGTAGTGAGGGTAGCAATACCACAAGCGGCTCCAGCACCTGCGGCAGCAGCAGTAATGACAGCTTTAATGATCAACAACAGCAGAATAATATCCGTCTGACCGGTCTCAATGATGTAATTAAGGAATTGGAGTCAACACTGGAGCAACAGAGGGAAACGCTTAAGCCACAAATTGACGTCACAACGGGTGAATTGCCGCCACCATTGCCTGCCAAAAAGACACAGACTTTGCCGCCCAAGCCTCAAACAAAGCCGAAACCTAGGGGCATCACTCAAAAGCATTCCAAAGCTTTGACTGATTTGAGTAACTTGTCCACACAAGATGAACCTATCATAAATACCGATACTATAATCATTAAGCCCGCCGTCAACGATGCCGGCGAAGGCGATGCTGACGAGACAATTCTTAGACGTTCCAAAGATAAAAGGGCCCAAAAAACTGATTCCGAAATATACGAAGAGCTACGGGGTATTTGCAATTTGGATGATCCCAGAGAACGGTACAAGACTACCCAGGAAGTGGGTAAGGGGGCGTCAGGAATTGTTTTTATAGCGGCAGACAAGCAAACAGAAAATCAAGTGGCTGTCAAAACTATCGACATGAAAAATCAGTCTTCCAAAGATTTGATTTTAACGGAAATTCGGGTCTTGAAAGACTTTAACCATAAGAATTTGGTAAATTTCTTGGATGCCTACCTCCTAGAACCGGAAGACCAACTATGGGTAATAATGGAATATATGGATGGTGGGCCTTTGACAGATGTTGTCACCGAAACTGTTATGAAAGAGCGTCAAATAGCATGCGTGTGCCGCGAAGTTTTGTATGCCATTAGCTTTCTGCATTCGAAAGGCATTATTCATAGAGACATTAAGTCCGATAATGTGCTATTGGGCATGGATGGTTCCGTGAAAGTGACCGATTTTGGTTTCTGTGCTAATATTGAAGGCGATGAGAAACGTCAGACAATGGTAGGAACACCATATTGGATGGCACCAGAGGTAGTGACACGTAAAAAATATGGCAAAAAGGTCGACATATGGTCCATCGGTATTATGGCCATAGAAATGATAGAAGGTCAGCCACCTTACTTATACGAGACACCTCTGAGAGCGTTATACCTTATTGCGGCCAATGGAAGGCCTGACATTAAAAGCTGGGAAAAACTAAGCCCCAATCTGCAAGATTTCCTCGACTGCTGCCTTCAAGTTGAGGTAGATAAAAGAGCTACCGCTGATGAATTGCTTAAACATCCGTTCCTAGATGATTGCAGTGAACTGAAAGCTTTAGTGCCCAATATTAAGGCTGCCAAGAAAGTGCTTAGAAAGGGGACATAGAGAAGGCCGTGCATAGGTATCTTCGTACGTGCCTAATATGACCATAATAATGAACAATATAGAGAAATGAAGATCAATTCAACTCGGACACATGTGTGGTCCCGCTTTGTAAATACAACATAAACATATATATATATAAACAATATAAAGTATATACACATGATATAAAGTTTATATAATTCGCAACAAGTGTACATTTGAAAGATAAAACCAAACGCATCGAAATGTGACAGATTTTTTTTTTTTGAGACATATTCGCATAAGCATTAACCATTCGAAGGGAGTTGCAACCGCAGCGGTAGTCATCATCATCATGCAATCAGATTAAAAGGACTTATATTTCACGTCGCTGGACGATTTAAGGAATTGCATTATCATTCTGATAGAAAATGTAAGTTATATTATAAAAATTTAATATTAAAATTAACGCATAGGAAAAGGTTCATGCGAAAATCCTACAATTTATTCTGGATGACCAACATATTGTACTAACGTAATAAATCTAAAAAAAAAACATCAAGCAGCGAGCATTGCTGTGATCGACTCTGGCACACCGAGACGTTGCATACGACTTTTGCACAATATGATTATGAACTCGGGTGCCGATATAAACATCTAGTTTTCTTTCAGCAGCGTTCACCTTGTTGTGATAGCAAAGTAGTAAAAGCTTCTGAAACAATGAAACTAAATTTTCAATGAAACTAAATTTAGAATGTGTGTAAACTCAGTGAACTCACAGGTCAAGTGATACAAGGAAATTTGTGTAGTTTTTCACCTTTCTTTGATTGAAAGAATGCATCCATCGTACTTGGCGTTTTTAATGGTTCAAGTGCGCTCCGATGTTGAAAAATTCATTTCTGCTGGAAAATTGTATTTATTGAGGCCATCTTATTTCGCTAATTTTCGAAATCGTTATTAATTTCAGCGCCAATCTCTTCAAGGTCTTTCAAAATCAGTCGTGCCTTCTTCTAACTCTTTCGCCAAGGAAAATATTTACCAAACTTACTAATCCGCTGCCATTCTTGGTACGAGATGTGTTCATCCTATTGATACGTTTATGTCATTATTGTGTATTTTAACATATATTCGGAATTTGGATTTCAAGAACATACTTTAAACATTAAAAATGTTTTCCTTCCCTGCAAAAAGTCTAGCATTTTTTTCTGCCTGTTTTCCCGGTTTGGGGTCTATGTTCTTTTCTTAAAATTTCGACCTCTAAGAGTGCCATATTTAAATTAGATGTTTTTAAACGTAGTATAAACTAATAAATAAATAAAAATCGGCTTGTTCGCTTCGTATTCCCTCAGGGGTTGAAAATATTAGGTGAGTAAACATGTGCGTTTTTATATAGAAATGAAGAAAAAATATTGCATTTCCAATGGACCTTAAAGCATTACAACTTCACAAGGCAAGCTTTTTCTTCCATCATATAATCATTAATATGTGGATTCTAAAAGCTCGATTCGTTCTGCATATCAATGGTAGTGCATTGATTATTTGCTTATCTTAAACTTCATTAATACGCACACATATTATAACTAAATATTGTGATAACGTAAATTGGCAAAGTACTTCATGATTGATATCAAATTATGTAACCGTTTTCTTTTTAACAAACATGAAATCACTTTGGCACTATCTGTATTTGTTTTTGGCAATTTTCAGAGGGTTGGAGCTTTAAATGTCTAGAATTTTGGCTTAACTATTTCAAATCTAGGCATTCATGATATTTTACGCTAATTCGTGCACAGATCTTTTCGGAAAATTAATGAGTATCACAGACCAATAATTCAGTATGAGCATAAATTATCATTTGAGCTTGAAGTCATCAAACAAAAGCTCAAATTTTGAAAAATATTTGTGTTATTAACATTCGATTCTGTTATCAATCAAGAGTGTCGACAATCTATTGATGAATATTAACGACAAACAAAACTCATGCTTGGCAAATGTGTAAAATGTTCACTGAATGTGAGAAGCTTTTCCGTTTTGGAGTCCCCTTAAAGATAATAAATTTACTTTTCAGAAATGTGCTCTCAAATATCACTTTGTCATAACACCAATAAGGAAGAACAAAACTATCGAAATCGAAAAATCTTTGTTTATAGCATTGTAGTTTGTCAAAATTTGTTTGGATCAATCTGAATCCCTATATAACAAAGTTAACAACGCGCTTAAATGTCCTATAGAGAATTATTTTAATCTCACATATGAATATCTCGAAAAAAAGCCAAAAAGAAAATCTGTTTCGTCATTACCAAGTCGCTGGCAGTATCAAACCTTTAGGCAATTATAAAATGAGGTAGGCCTCAGAAGAATGGATATTCCATGCATATCATCCTGGAAAACAAGAAGCTATCGCTTACATATTAACCGAATTGGTTAATTACCCGCGAACGCTTCTCATACCCCAAGGGAATGCGAATCTGGTTGGGTAATGAGTTCCTTCGATGGGAAATTTATACCCTGCTTCAGTTTTAGCAATTTTCTGTTTGAGGAATTTTTGAAAATTTGTTGATTATGTGTGAAGGATATAGCTTGATATAAGTTTTCTTCAGAGATCAAAAATCGTGTTATTTTCCACTTTTTTTAAAAAACGCGAAAATGGAGCGACTCGTTTTCGAGACTTGCGGAATTTTCTAATATTTTCATATTTCGAAACTAAAATTTGCATGTGCTAACCATGGGTTACTAGGAGGTAATCCTAAGTTGTGAGTTATGTGTAAAATCGCACAGTGATCAGAGAAATATATGGTCATCGTTTGTAACTGCTCACGACAACTCATTTCTCAAAGGACAAAAGCCGGCAAAACTGGATGATATCTCGAAAACAAGAACAGTATCAAACACTGTTTTCATATCAAAAATGTTAATTTATATTTGATGTACATACAATTAATATAAGCACCAGCGAGTAAACTTTTTCTAGAGCTTAAAATATTTTATTGTTCTTTAATTTATATTCTATACCATAATGAGTTTCCTAAAGAAAATTAATGTTCATAATTCAGCATCTTGAGCCAGTCATAGTAATTATAAGAACAACCATGGTAATAGCGGTCTCACAACATTTATTTAATGTGTAAATCTATTGAAAAATTGGTTTGATTTCTAGAATCTAATTTCAAAATTAATATCGTATTGAACTATAGATCGATTTTTCTTCAATGTTATGTTCTTTTTGAGCAAGGCGCTTTCTTAACATTCTAAACATTTTTTAAGACACTATAAGGATAGCGCTATTTCAGTATTATTTTCAGCAGTTAAAGTAGTATCGGGGAAAGCGTGAAAAAGATGTATTCTGAGTATTATTCTAACATTCTTAGAAAATGGCCGAACAAAAAAGTTCTTATTTCAAAATAATATTTTTGAAAAAAAAAAAAAAATAAAAATAGAAATCAAGATCGTTTACGTATAAAAAATTCAATTCTTTTTTACGAAATCACTTGCGTCGACACACGATGTTTGATATTTCAGGTTTTAAATTTGACAAAGAATCATCAGCCGATGTAAATTGTTTTGTCAAAAATAAAATGTTTTGATATTGCTAAATTAATATTAGTTTATAAATTTTTTGTAACCTTTTCAATAAGTTTGCAACTTATTTGAAATAAATGTTGTTGCCAAATTGTTAATTTGGCAGCCTTCCTATCTCAATCTAGAAGGGCTAGATGAACGATGACTACTTAGAAAAATTTGCATTCGAATGTCGTATTTTTAACGGGAAAACTAGAAAAGTTTTTTATCTCGAGATAATTTGTTTTTTTTTTCGAAACTTCAGAGATTTCCGATCGCTTTTCGCTCGTTCTAAAACATTTGCTAGGTATGTCTATTATTAGATATCTCTATTAAAACTTGCAACAACTTTTACTGATTTTGGGGGAAAAGAGGATTTCTTTGAATAAAGTTGGTTAAAATTGTACATGTAGCACGCACAGCTCTGGTGCTAAGGAAATATTATGCACTGGGACGCAGTTTATATGCCTATTGCTCTGAGCCCATTAGGATATATTGAACTAGCTGTATTTGTATCACTTTCTATTTAGTAAGTTTTTCGAAAAAAAATTGGATTTTAAATGCGTATTTTGTTAGTAAAAATATATTTTTCTTTTAATTTGTATAGAAAACTCCAGCGACTTTGTGTTCGTTTTTTATTTTTTGTTGGTCAATACAACGACTACAACTATTCCCGATCTATTCCAGGTCATTTTTATGATAGCTGGCGTCAAGATTTTCCAAATAGCCTCTGTGTTTGGCCATCACTCCACTATTCGAGTAAAGTGCTTTCCTATGAGCCACCTCTTGAAGTTCGGTTGTACGGAGCGATATCTTCATAGCCTAATTCCATCAATTTGATCATTGCTTTCATTGCTTTGTGTGTACTAGTGGTTCTTCTTGGTAAAAAGGAGTTCTTTCACTTGTTGTTGCGCAAATAATTCACAATGAAATTGAGCATTGATTGTGTTTTCATGCTCCATATACCACATGAATATATATCTGACATAATAGAAAATAAGGCGTATTTGGTTCGATCTTATTTGATAGATTGTCAATATCGAAATATCCGTACTTCTAAAGCTACCTCAAATGCCAAGAATGACGCATTTTTATTAATCAGTATTGATTTTTTTATTATTAATTATACCAGTATGATGTAAAAGCCAACGTCTTGGACAAGTTTAAGTACTACGTACTACTAGCTTGCTCAAGACGGTAGCTTTTATCTCATAAATAATTTAAATTAAAATAAATAAAGACCTTAATACTGTAAATAAAATTGAATATTAAAAAAAATCTCAGACTTGACGGCCAAACTTATCAACCAAAAAGTCATCAATATATATATATGTATATATATATATACATTTATAAATGAATACAAAAAATAAATATATTTATATATGTATGTATATACAGGGTGGGCCATAAGGGTGTTGGCGGTTTAAATATTCAATTAAAAAAAAAACTACGAAACATAAAAAAAATATATTTGTATTTTTAAAAAGTAGAAGCATGGGAATTTTTAAGACTTAAAAATAATGTTGTCCAAATGGCTTCCCTCGGCTGCTTGACACTCTTGGAACCGAAGTCGAAAATTTTGGAAAACTCGTTGAAAAGTTGTTCTCGGTATTTTGTTACTTTCCTGAATAATGTTCCTCTTCTGCTGCTCTGCTCTAAATTGGTCGAATTATTCTCGTAGACTACCGATTTGAGGTAACCCCATAGAAAATAATCGCATGGAGAGAGATCGGGGCTACGTGGGGGCCATTCAATATCTCCCCTTTTCGAAATGAGTTTTCCAGGAAAAACAAAGTTAAGTCGGTTGTTGGCATCATCGGGTGTTAATTCTTGGACTATCTGAATCTTATAAGCCTTCAAATGCAAATCACGTTTCAAAATTCGTCGTAAAGTTGTTCTTTTGACATCCAAAGACTGACTTCTCTTACGTGTAGACTGTTGCGGATTTCGCTGAACTGAAACACGAACACGCTCCACAATGTCGGCTGATCTTGCAGAAACTGGCCGACCACGAGCCATAATTGGTACTGTTGAGCCGGTTGTTTCAAAACTTTCTGATCCATTTTCGTATCACATTGGCGCTTGGAACTTCACTTAAATCGTGTAAACCGTGTTCATGCCGATACAAACGTCGTGCAGTAATCACTGATTTATTGTTTTCGTAATACGCTCGGACACAAAATGCACGTTGCACTCCCGTGTACGGCTCCATGGCGACTAAATTTGCAGGAAGCGGCGCAGCGAACAACATATCCCCCCGCCACCCCGCGCCGCGCGTTACCGAGAAATTGAAGATTTAAACCGCCAACACCCTTATGGCCCACCCTGTATATATCAAATACAAAGAAAATAAAAATTGATGATGAATTTCTTTTTTTCAATATTGATTTTTAATAATAACATTGATTTTTAAAAATAATAATTAATTTTTGCTAATAATTTTTAGTAATAAGTCATTTACAATTTATTTATAAAAATAATAATAGAAAATCTAAGTTTTTGACAAATTCATAAAGTATATCGAGAAGCTAACATTTTCATATATTTCGTGTATATGTGGAACATTTTTTTCAAATTTTTGGTTAGGCGTGTATTGTCATACATTATTTGATGTGTTACCAGATGTAACAAATCGTGCTGTTATTCGTAGATAGCCAGATGTAATAAATCGTAATCTTATTCGTGAATATTACAAATATTGCATTTTATGGTAAACATTCTTACAACTTTCCATATAACTTCATATGCATCCATAAAATATGGCATTTGCATACACGCTCACAAATGCCCTTAATCACATGTCATCTCAAATATTCTCAATGAACGCCGCTGCAATGGTCGAAAACGGAAGTTGTACATGTTCGTTCTCCTAACATATTTGAGATAACGGATCATATAAACGAACCAACCAATGGAAAGATAAATAAAGTGTCGGATCATTGATTGGTAAGATGCATTTGTAATACTAAGTCACACGTAATATCATCCGTAACATTTCATAACATTAGCAGCAATGACCGCTCACAAATCAGAGTGAAAGAAAACGAAATTTCAACAAAACAACAAAAATATTCGAAATTCCAATAGCCACTACTCCACCATCATCTTTCTTTTCGATGCTAGTGGTTTGTTTAAACATCTCATCTTGCTTGTACTAAAGCTCCCTCTCTTTTTGTTGCTCTGCTTCCACCACTCTATCATCGGAATATGTGTTGCCTTGCTTTTGTTTCCATTTGTTCACAGTTTTACATTTTACTTGGAATATAAGATGAATCACATATCATATCGTGAATGTGTGTACGCTTACGTACGTACGTACGTCCAAACATAGTCTTCTTTGGGGTAACCAAATCTATAGATATAATTTGTGTTAGTTTTGGGTTTGCTATTCCAAATCAATTTACTACGCCTATTGTGCTATGAATATGAATTATTTCGATGGATTCCAGACGAATCTTTTTGTGTCGAGAAATTATAAAATAAATGTAGTTTAGTAGTGTCAATTTTGTTTTCTTTTTGTTTCCCAATAAATCAGTCTATTTACACAGGGGTAAGCGCTCGAAGCGTTATCAACGTCATGGTGCTGTAGTAAATAATGGTAATTTTTTGGCAAGAGCAAGTCTGTCACGGAAGCACATCGTTTTACGCCGCGGTTAAAAAAAGTTATTGAAATGATATTAAAACGCAACAGTGTTATTGCTTCCTTTGTATTAGGTTGGAAAATCACAACCAGCCATTGTTAATGAATTACGATATTTAGGTATGAACAAAACGCTTATGTATCGTAAAATTATACGTTACAATAATACTGATAGCGCCAAAAATCGTCATGGAGGGGGAAACATCCAAAAACAGCAACACATCCCTAGAATTGGTTCGAAATGTGAATTCGAAAACATTTCAATGTGTCTGCTGGTAGCATGAAGTGCATAAGCACTAAATAAAAGGTGCCAGATTGCAGTTCGTCTAGCGAGAGCACGTTGGTAGTGAGTTTACGTTTCAGCAAAACAAAACGATCATATATGAATAAAGGTAACAGCAACAGGCCGCTCGTCACTTATTTTCTGTGAGCGGGAAGTAAAGATAAATAAATCATCGAATTTATCTCTTGGGCACGCAAACTCGTTAAAAATCATTGGATGTTTCAACAAGACTTGGCACCATCCAATGAAGCTTATGAAATCCAATATTTTTTTTAGGAAGTTTCCAGCTTCATTTCTTATCAACAATGGCCACCGTATTCCCCGAACTCAAACCCAATAGATTTTCCGAATTGGTCCGTTCTGGAAGCAAAAATATCAACTAAAAACATGAGACAGTCGACGCCGAGAATGGGACAAAGTACCATCAGGCCACATACGTGCAACGTGTGAAGCTTGCGCGGACAGACTCGCGCTAAAAGTTATCTCATCGAACAATAACAGGTTTTTCTTAAAATTGTAAATGTCTTGATTGGTAGCACTTCGAGCGTCGACCCTTTTGTATTATAATGTATGGTTTGACCTATAAATATAATAAAGATATTTAAGGGTATTAAGAATACATAAAACTATTGTCAATATGAATACTAGAAAAGTAATAATCCGTATAGGAACTACAGCCGCCCAGTTCTCTTAAAACGTAAGTACTCTATACAAAAAAGTAGTTACAGTTACATTTCATGGAAATGTGAAATATGCCGAAAAGAGTTTTAAACTACCACTTTGTTATGCCTGTCGACCAAGTGGAGCCAAGAAAGAAAACAGAAAAAGCTGAAGAAAGGGTTAAATAAGTGTTCTTCTTATAATTATGTGAAGTAGCGCTGTTAAAGACTTGTGCAGCGCAGATTTGCCATTTTTAATTATATAGTAACAACTGATGTAGCTACAATATACTGCTAGAAGTGTGAATGAACTCTGCGTTAGCTTCGATAGACAACATTATAATCTTGAAGTCTCCCTCTGTAAAAGAAGCAGTAATTATCTGTCTCGTCAACTTCAAATTTCTGCTGCCAAAATCGACATTTGTGTCAATAACCATGCTTCATTTTGAGTAGTCGTTATTTTTTTATTTAAAAAGTTGACAATTTGACCATCATTTTATATGCAATCCAAGAAAAATAAGTTTTCTGGTATTTTAGAGTATGTTAATGAAATATCACGTATTAAATTTTATTATGTTTACTCTACTCATTTCCCGATACCGGTTTGTTACGTTAGTTTTAGCGTGGTTACGTGCATTCACAGCTTCAAGAATGTTGTGATTACTTTGTATGATTCATCTCTTGCACATGGTATTCCAGGCGAGGAACGAAAATTACAAATTAAAGATTGGTCCATGTTACAAGTTGAATTCATACTAAAGATGATTCGTTATTGTTGTTTTTCTATTACTTGATATTTCGTGTTCATTTCAGGCCAACATTTTTTATCGTAATTCGTTTCGATATGAGATGTAAGAGATTCATAGGTGCTTTCTATTTTTAGCGACGCTAAACGGAACCTATATAGCTTAACTACTATTTCGAATGTCAGGTTGCATAACTTTTACTAGATTTGCCGATTACTGCTCGAAGTGCTTGTCGGACAAGCCGGAGTGACCGCCACTCAACGAATGATTTAATCAAGACTCGAACCCCCGATCATATGCACATTGGCCGTATATAGTAGCCATGGTGTTACGGCTAGTCAAATGTGTTCTGACTATCTGGAGGAAATTTGTAGTAGGTAAACATGCTTACTTTGTATATACAAAGGTTTGTATTCATGATTGATTTTGCGTTGAAGTTCCTTCACGTAACTAAGCGACATTCAAATTGATTTTTAAATTAAGAGATTTTTTCATTTTAGCGATTAAAACAATGATATGTTGTCAAAGATTTTATAAAATGATTTTTGGAACAAAAACTAAATTATTTTGACGATTAGGTTTCCGGACCTATGTTATATACATGTTTTTATTTTAATTTAATTCAATCTTTCTTTAAATCTTTGCGATTAGCTGATATGTTTCTGAGATTTTTTGTTGGATTCGAGTGTCAGTTCGAAGTTTCCTTGCGTCAGCAGTCACTTTAATCTCGGCTCCCGATTTACCAACCAATTCATGACCTCTCGGCGGGTTCCCATATCTGGAAGCGTCTCCTGTACATCTCCAAAGAATTTAAACATATTCGTATTCTTTTCATATAGGTGAAAATTATTACTTCTGCACTTCCAGAAACTAAGCACTTAAATGTTAAAATAGACGACTTAAGTGAAGCTGGGACAAAATCGAGTTTATCCCTTATTGTTGTTGTTATTATTTGGACCCAAAGTTACAATCGGTCTCCATTCTAAATTTCAACGTATTTCACAAGTTATAGTAACTTTTTAAAGAAGCGATTTTTTAAAAATTTCGGAAGATTTTCAAATATCTTTTATCTAACTGGGATGTCGAAAGTTCACATATTTCGAAAGTTATAACAAATATTAATAATAACGATTTTTTGAAAAACACTTAAAATCTTAAAAGAATAAATAACGACTTTAGCTGTTTTTTTCTTGTAAACACACATACATATAACGTCTGACATCAGCACAGTTTGACCTAGCCCTTCCAGTACATCCCATACTAATGTCCTTAAACCTTAAAATATTGTCTATATTGTGATTTTTGAAATATCTGCATGGATCTACTGTAACTTACCCGTTCTGGTATTTACGATATAAAGTGACAGTTTCGGGAAGATTTACTTTTCGACCTATAATTTAGATTTGATATGACCGATTCACACAGAATATGGCAAATCCTAATATTTTATATCTTTAAATGGTTAGGAAACGCGATTATCGCGCAAATAATCGACGGACCCCGATATGCCATGCCGACATGTCACACTGGTCGGCAATCATCTCGAGTATTTGAGTAATAACCGACAAGTTTAGTAAGTGCTTTCCAGGCTGATGTTTGGAATCGTCGTTAAACTGTAGTTCCCATTGAGTAAGTTTAAAAGCAGAATGCTTGTAAAATCACTGAATGTGAGAAATTCTCCCATATTCCATTCATGGGATGCAAGAGAATTTGTACTACATATATAAAATACTATTCATAAATCTCCCGGGAGATGGAAAATAATGACTGTGTAAGAATGGATTCAGCAACTAATGCTTATGCCCAAATAAACATAATACGCGAACATGACAACGCAAAACAATTTTAGTGACGAATATAAACTACGTCACACATTTCTGAAAAATGAGCATGCGCTTCGTTTATTGGTAGCATTTATTGACGCACTATCTCCATTCTTTGCAAAAAGAAAACGAATGTGATCGAAGCTAATCTCACCACCATCTTGCTTGCGAATAAATTTGGTAATTTAAGCATTGATTTGGCGACTTGAGCCAAATTTCATGCTCACCAAATTAGCAGTCTGGTGCCCTTAAACGAAAAATACAGCCAGCGGCGGCGAACGAATCACACAAATAATTTTTACAGCTATAGCATTAAAAACTGTTATTAGTCAGTTGTTGTTTCGGAATAAAATGAAAGTTCATTCGAGATGGCTTTATCAATTTTAAAATAGGAATCACCAATACAACAGAATTGGAGACAGGTGTTATTAATAAGTTAATCTACGTAATATGAAATTTTTTAAATGGAACACTTTCATAACTAAATTGGAACTAAATAATGTTTAAATTCGTTGACATTTATCATCATCAATAGTGCCCTATCAGGGAATTAATATTTTATCAGTTACACTTTTGGGGGAAATGTATATACACACGAATTGTGTATGTATTTCCGTGTGTAAATACATTTCCTTGCGGTAGTAGAAATAGAACTTCCTAAAAGAATAGGAAAAGAAAACTCATTACTATTTTCTTATCGTGACTCTCTCACTACGTTCTTCATTTGCATATTTCGACTATTTTTATGCTTTTACATTATTTTAAATTTAATGCGGGGCTTAGTTATTCACTACTCGTGCGTTGCATACATAAATATGTATTTGTTTGTTTTCAATATCCATTTTGAAAATGCTTATAATAAATCACTGCATTTATTGTTGATCGAAAAACAACGCACAGACGTCGGTCCCAACGCTTTGCCTTTGTGGTTGCATTACTATGAGTAAGTATATCTTACATAACACAGTCTCAGTATGGCTTGATCGAATTTAGCAATGCAAAGGTCTTTGTTGTCGCCGTTTAGGTTCGTCTAGCCAATTGTATAATATGCAAATACGGTCCACAACTTTTATAGATCTTACCAGCAATATAAGCTGACTTTTACATAAGAAATTACGGAGTTGTTGTAGTAATTTTTTGGCAAAAGGCAGTAATACCTTTGGAAATGGCGTCTTTTGACGCTTGTAAAATTAACAGATGTAAAATTCACGCTTGTAGCTTAATATATCTCAAGAAAACGGAATAATCGTATGTATTAAGGGGCAAAAGTAGCTACACCCAATTTTCTAAAGGTATAAAGTTTGCTACCGCCAGTGGCGCTCTACTGATCATATGGCCACCTATCCTTCTTTGAGCGGCGGTCACTTCAATGTGTCTGGCGAACACTATACAATCGAGTAATAGCCAAGTCTGCTGAATACTCCTCAAACTATGAAGTTCGAAGTCGTCGTTAACTCTTTCCAGTGTACTGTAAGAAATCGGTAAAAATTAAATAAAATTATTGTTTGTTTTTTATTTATAGTGTTAATTTATTGGAATATATATATTAAAAACAATTTATTCGGCACAAGGACGTGCACGACAATCATACCATCGCGCGTAAAGTGAATGTTCCTTTTACGACATTTAATAAAGCAGGATTTCCTTTTTTTTAAACAAAGCGGTGTTTGTTGAGCAATTAAGTTACTTTGAAATATGATGTATTCAGTAATTTCTTCTCTTATACTTTCTTACTTCTTCTCTTACTTCGAAAATTGCAAAATTGTTATCGAATGCCGTGTTTTCAATAACTAAATAGGCTCCTGCCTCATGTCAGCAAATACATTTAGTGTCCTCATTGTATTCTGTTTACACCATCCCAGAGTAAGCGTTGTCTCTTCAAAATTTTTATATAAATTATAAACTCCGTTACATCCTTACTTATTAGTTTCACCAATGCATACATATTCAATACTGACTTCAATTATGCGATCCAGGAGTTCTTGAATATGGTTGTGTTCATTGAAGTCTTCAACGTCATCGGCAATTGGATCGGTGTCTGATGGAATCTCTGCCAAATCAACTTCATCCTCAATAGCTTACAATATTAGAAATTTTACAAAATATACTCGTATACACAAAAATATTTATAAGACGCAGTGGTATGATTTTTCTACCATTTATCTTAGATGTTCACTACTGCAAAGCTCACTGCTGCAAAGCCTTTCCTTTTTTGGAAAAGGAATTATTTTCTTGTTATCTTATTTATTAAATATTATGGATGTCCGAAGTCTCACTCAGGTTTTTTGACGAAATTTACGCGGTGGCGGAAAACACTTTTAATACTTAACTGTTGCATCAATTTGGTCTTAAAAAACTATATATGACTTGTTCACATAAACTCGAGATTTTAAATAACATCGATTAAAGAGCAGTATAATGTGGCGACTTCTTTTCCGTCAGTCTGAATGTTTCAATAACGACTTGCGTATTATTTTTGACTTAAGGGAATAATTTGTGATTTTCTACTTTCTGCAATATAAGAATTTCAATCATTTTTGCTCTTTCTTCAATTCTCTAAGTTTCAACATTGCTCCAAATGTCTAGTCCTTTCAGCGGATTTTTGATTGAGCCCTTTTCCTTCTTGCCGCTCGGCGAGTTTATTTACGTGCTGGACAGTTCTGGGCAATCCTCACAATAAGAAACAGTCAACAAGATAGCTATATTATTTGTATGCAGTTGATGGCGCCGATTTCCGTATACAGCTCATGAATCATGCGACATCCTGCTTTTGCGAAGCGAATATAGCTGTGGGTATACTGGCTTTACTCTTTTCCTGATTTTTGTTATGTTTTATTGCTTATTGAAATATATATTGTTGAGATAATTTCATATGATATATGAAATATGATATGATATTGTGTTCAAACCCCAATATAACCACCTATCATTATTTGGGCAGCGATCACTTCGATATGTCTGATAGAAACTTCGAGCAATCGACAATTCAAGTAAATACTTCTCAAACTGAAGAAGAGAGAAGCTTCTCCATATCTCATATCTCTGCAAAAGAATTTGTTTTGGCACTGCATATATAAAATACCAGCCATAAATCTCATACGATATGAAAAATAAAATTATTTGTGCCATTGAAGAATATGTAACTGTGTAAGAATATATTCAGCAACCATTACTTATACCCAAATAAACATAACACACGAACATGACAACGCAAAACAATTTTAGTGACGAATATAAGCTACATCAGGGAATTAACATTTTATCATATTCATGGGATTCACATCCCATTCATGGGATGCAAGGACATTTTTTACTATAAGCTTCCCTTCAAATGTCAATGTTGTACAAAGTCAATTGATATATTTGTTAAACGACGTTATTGTGTAATCTATTTCTCTTTTATGTCTCTATAAAATTGTTTTAATGTATTTTTACATGCGTAAATATTCGTACAACTTGCAAATAATTCGTTTGCTACATGATGTTGTTATAAATTTTTTAATATTATGCAATATTCAGTAAATAGTTTAAAGTTCGTTCATACTTCATTGTTCGTTAAATGTAACGCGGGTCGTTTGATGTACTATTAAATTTGTACTGAATCTATCAATAAGGGTCTTGACGAAGGCTTTTGTCAAATTTAGAGAAATGTTGACTTATAAATTTGTTTTCATTGTCTAATAACAACGAATTTGTGAATAACAAATTGAAACCCCGATTTTTATTTTTGTTTATATATTCATTTGTAATTCATTACGTAATGAGTATTATAATAAATTCACGGGATTTAATATAGGTTGTTTATTCGGGCGTTTAGCGAAGAAAAAGATTTTGAATCGATAATTTTGAGATTGACTTAAAACTTGAATGGTTAGGGTCTGTATTGTCACATCCAGGTATTTTACGACTCCTGTATAGGGTTGACAATTTCCTTATCTTTAAAGTTGTATCTAGGTAAATCGGAAGCACGTAAAAACTGATCAAATTCCGCTCAAGAATGAATGGTAAATAGGCTTCTTTATAGCTTTTACATCAGAAACTACATTTAAAAGCGGAATCGCGAAAGTAACGTAACTGAAATCGCTGACTAATATATAATGTAATATAACAAACTAAAGCAAATTTTCTGTAACACCGATGTCTAGAAAAAATTGTTGTGACTTGGACACGTATCACGCTATACTTTTGTTGATCGTTATGTACTTCATAATTTTTTTCGTGTGGTATTAATAACACCTGTCAATTTTCGATTTTCAAGTATTTACAACAACAGTATAAAAAACGGGTAAAAACAAATACGACATTTAGCTAAAACAAAATATTATCAGTGACTATAGAAAGAGTTTATCACAAAAGGACATTTCTGAAAAGTATTCGAATAATAAATTTGTTTCGTGCAGCTGGATCCATAGTAGCAGTTAATTCTGGAGGAAGATTTCGGAAAACTTCAGGCCGCGTTGATCCTAAAATTATTCGGAAAATAAAAAAAAAACAATTTACCACTTCAATTAAGTTGAAACGTTGCTCATGTTGTTACTGAATGAAATGTTGCTCAATGGAGAAATATGTTGTTCTCGGATGAGTCTACATTTAAAAGGCGACTTGGGCCTCCGTATTGCAAGGCGACTGGAGGGAACAGGAAGGAGGCTCATTTATGGCATAGAACTGTTTTTCTCACGCTGGAGTTGGACTCATTCATGAAATAAAGTACGCAATGGAGGGAATTATGTACAAACATGTGTTAGAGAAAGTAATGATTCGAACGTGCTCTGCGTATGTAGTCCATATGTCAAAATCTAAACCGTTCTCCACTAATTTCAACATGCATAACGCAAATGTTCGGCTGTAACGCATCTGCGACTTGTACTTCGAAAACAAAACCACGTTAAACAGAATCCCGCTCTACAGCATTTGTATCGTTGTTTGGGCAAGTATGTCACTATTTTAGCAGTGCATGGTCTTTGAAGTCCCAAGACCTTTGGTAAAAATTTCAAATTGATATCCTGTACTGTTCAAAAGTTATACATTTTGTAAAACGAGCCATTGTGCGCCATATGTAGTTACAACTCCGCATTGTTATATTATTTACCACCAAATGAACTCACAAAAAACAACTTCGTAAGAAAGCAAAAGCGTTGAGAAATTCGATTGTTCTTCTTTTCTGTATACAAGTCCTTAATGTCTGTATAAACTACGCGATGTTCGCATTCTGCAATTGTGCATGGCGGGTGTGAACCATGTTTGCGGCATTGCTGCTGCATGCATAGCATTAACACATTCCAAAAGGGTACTGATACATTACGCACGCCAATTCTGCTTTGTTACAACAAAGGAACTTAATTTCCTTAACGCTGAATGTAATGACGCATTAAAACTTACTCGTACATAAACAATTTATATTGTATGTGTGTATGTGTTTGTGACATTTTGTGTGTGTGTGCTGCAAAAATAAATTGAATATCCGCTGGAACACAACTCATTTCGTTTCTTTTTTGACTCCTGGCTAAATATGATGGGCTCCAATGGCGCCACCTGGTGACGTTTTTTTTTCTTTTGTTTGATGATCATGGTTTCTTAACTTTATTCTTATAAACTCGTACCATTTTTTTCTTTTCCTTTACTTGATAATTCTCCGTCTATACCCATAACTAATTATAGACTTATTGGATAGTAAAGGAGTATAGTAAGAGTCAAAAGAATGAAAAATAATCTTAAGTGTCTTTGTTAATATATTCTGATGTATGTAATACACATTGCTCTTCTTTATATGTATGTTTGTACATTAGGGTGGCAATCACTTGAGTTGGAGGCGAATTTTAAAGTTCACGTGGTACAGTCGTGCATAAGATTAAAAAAAAAAATACACAAAGCCCAAATGTGTTGCATTTAGGGTAAAGGCCATAGCCTTTGGTACCTTAGACATTCTTTATGTTCACAGTACACCTTTGCAATTTTGTAATAAAACTTTTGTAATACTTTTTAAAAAACGAACACTGTTTACGAGTACGACGAATACTTTTTTAGTCCCGCTGAATAAATTTGGATTTGATACTGTTTATTATATAAAGAACAACGAAAAGCATTTTCAATACGAACAATTATGTGAACTAAAATCACAATGAAAGCTTAAAACCTGGAAACGTTTTTTCATTCCGTGCATACGAGTACAATGTTGAGTATAATGTTGTATGTCAATTTTGAGAACAAATTGACACCAAATGTTATATTAAATTCGGTTGTTCCCCAAAATGTAGTGCCGTCATTCGGTGAAACTTCGAGGTACAGACTAACATTAATCTATTAGGTCAATATTTTGGTATGATATTGCAACAGATTACTTATTAATTGCATATGAAATATTCTTTGATCTATTGAAAAACTTTACGACGGATACAAGAAACATAGGTTATAGCGAACTAAAATGTCCGTTCGACTATCAAATTCAGTCATCGTTCTTTCTGGGTCTTCTTCAATATCTGACGCAGTGGGAATATTTGGTTAGATGCAGATTCATCAGGTCTAAAGCGTCATAAAAATAAATTTTGGCAAAATTGGATGTTTTTATTAACATTATAAACTTTTATAAATCTCATACTATAATCATGACATTAAATTAAAGCAATTTCCTACGATTATTTTTGGATTTACACATAGTAATTTTATATTAAGTAGTTCAATGTAAGAGTATGCGAACTTCAAAAATCGACTATGAATTTTCATTTCCACCCTTATGTGTGGATAGTACATTGTTACTTGAACCTATTGAAAATGATAGTCACATGTACGTAGACATGCACACATGTCTAAGTGGCTGAGGCGAGTTTAATGCATGCTCCCTATGTCTCCAATCATCTTTGTAACACATTTGTTGCACATTGTTTATTTCTTTATGAAATGCCAGGGTTTGCATTCTCTACATTTTAATTGTTTCATATTTATGAGTAGTAGTAATGTAGTGTCTCCTTTAAGATCTTTTTTGAAATTATTGTTAATCATCCCAATACTTTCAATTGCTAAGAATAGAGTGATATACCAATAAATAAACACCGATTCGATATTTGCCATTTGAGCTTTACAACGTTAGCAAAATATTAACAGAATTATCAATAGTGTATCACGGGCAAGATGAATAGAGTGCTCTGCCAACCGTAAAACAGTAAACTCCGAGAGGTTCTTATCTAATCTTACTTTATAAAGTCGGCAAAGCAAAGACGAAAGTAACACTAAAATATAGTTTTAATAAGAAACGATTCTTTTACCATTTTTTACTATCAATAAATTGGTTAAAAACCTGAAGGAGCATAAAAATAAGTAAGGGTTAAATATAGCCATAATAATTGCCAGAAAATATGTGAGCTTAATTTTATCAGCATTAAACTTTTGGTAGCACAATAAAAATTTGTCAAAACCGAGGCACCGTGATTTGGACCCCCACTCTTGAGGTTCTAGTTACACCGGAAGTGCTGAGTGTTTGAACGTATGCTCCCCAGTTTTTCAAAAACATGAAACACGTTCATAAGTAGCATAATACTATTTGGTTTTTTTTTTTTTCGTTTTTCGGCGTCCACCTCGATGTAACGTGAGATGACAAATATTTTGACTAGTGGGACAATCGACAAGTCTACTAAAAACTTCTTAAACTGGCGTTCGATACCATCTTTAAACATTAGACACCGTTCAACAAGTCTTAAGAGAAGATTGTGCGTAAGGTCACTGAATGTGAGAATCTCTCCCATTAATGAGATGGCGTGGTATTTGTTTTATGCATGACATCGGAAGGTTGCTATCTCTCCTTGACAATAATATTTTATACCACAGCAGCAAGTGGTCTTCTGAATGTTGTAAAAAAATATAAATTAAGGGGAATGATCTTTAGACATTTTTATAAAAGTGGATCTTAGCGAAAAAGTTGATTATTGATGAACATTGTCAAAAAGTTTATGTTAAATGAAAATCTAAGCCAATTGTAGAACGAGAATTTTGTTGTAATCACCGTCAGCTAATTCTCGCCACGGACTCTTCTACAGAGCATTCACATATTAATTTGGCAGAAATTTATTGCTGTGAAATTTGATGTTCAACTAAAGGGTAGTATTTTTTGTTTACATTCGCGAACAACTAAAATCCAAAAATATACAAGCAAAAATAATCTATTTCGTTTGCAATTTTACTATCAAAAATTGCGAATACAACATTTTTGGCAGTTTTATAATATCAAATATCGTTTAAAAATAATTGCTGCTGGTTTTAGAATGCCAACGTTTTTGACTATAGTTGCTTAGAAAATCCTATTCTTATCTACGACCATCTATGTTGGAAATTTATTATTTTTTAAATTTGAAGAACATTTTTCGATATTTTGCGTATTTAACAATCCTTTCGAAGAGTTCTATTCAATGTAAAAAATTAACACATTAAAAAAAAATTCCAGTCGTTTATGAGATATGAAGCATTATTGCATGCACGAATGTCCAGCCTCGAACCCTGTCTAGATTTCACTTGCATTATATTTGTCTGATACGATGACACTGTTCATTTTTCACAGCTCTTTCTCTTAGCACTGCGTTTTGTTTCATTGCACTATGTTAATTTCTTGTCAATTATTACAGTAGTGTTGCTCGTTAATTGCCTAAGGAAAATATAAAATTTTTCGAAGATTGTTTTTTTTTTCTTCAACGTTCACGGAAACGCCTAATACTCGTATTCTATATCTCTTAAATAAAATAAATGATTTGTTATCATTTTCTGATAAGCATTCACACTATTAATACCTACAATATTTTTGTTTGATTCGTTTGCGCTTTAAAACCTTTCTAATGTATTATTCATTTCCAGCATTTTTTGATATATACCAATTGTTATTGTTGTTTTTGGGTGAAATGATATTCGTAATCGAAGTTGAAACTATGGAATAATTTGTGTTGTTAAAAACACGGCACATTTATTTCTATACATACACTTCTGGTGTGTGTACATGTATATTTGTATGTATTTAGCCACTAACAAATTTAGTTATTGAAGGTTACGGTGTCATTGCTTTATAGACTTTTCAAAATTTCAAATTTTATTTTCCCCTTATACCCAACTTCCATACTTAAGGTCTGACTACGTATAATATTTGTGTTCTTTTTAGTTTTGTTCTCTTGATTATTCTTCGATGTTGATTTTCATAAGTTCTAAATGATTCCCAGGTCTGTGAACGAAACCGTTTGTCTTGCTAAGCTTCACTATATTGTTCATAGATAATTTGTAGAAGTTTTGCTTAATTGCATGTAGAAAGCTTAGTTGCAATCAAAATTTTCCTAAAAAATTTAGTTGAACACACAAGCAACGATGAGTGAGCAGGTGCATTATCATGATACCAAAGCCATGAATTTTTTTCCACAATTCCGGGCGTTTTTTTTCGATTTGCTTGTTATGCGCAAACGGCGCATAACTAACTTTAAGGCAATACTCTTTATTTACCGTACGACCTTGTGATAAGAACTCCTGATGCACTACGGCGCGGTAATCAAAGAAAATAGTGAGCAAAACCTTGACATTTGATCGACGATTCTCCATAACAATTTTCTTCACCTTCTCAACATTTTCATCGGTTGTTGATGTACTGGGGCGCCCACAGCGAGCGAGTCATTCACATCTTCTCGATCTTCTGTGAAAAGCTTGTACCACTTATTGAACATTTTTTGGCACAGAGTACTCTCACCGTATGCCATTGTCAACATTTCAAGTGTTTTTGAGCACTTAATTCCATTTTTTACACAAAATTTGGTACAACTTCTTTGATCCAATTTTTTCGATAGCATCGCCGAACACGCAAAATATTTGTCTTATTTATACCTCTTACAAACAAACTAAACATGCTATATGGATAAAACCGCTAACATATCTTCGAGACGAGTGTACAAACATAAAAAATAATAATAATCAAAAGTCGAATATACGTAATCCGCGAAATTTGAAAATTCCCCCTATTTTTTGAACATACCTCGTATATATAAAATAGTATGACAAAATCCGTTATTTTTAGATGGCTTTAGTAACCTGTATCGGGTTACCCTAAACGGTGTTAGATAAATAAGATACCGTACTCAAAAATCTCAGTATTGTTTGAGTGCGCGTCAAACATAGACACCAGCAACGAGTGAATACGCCATATATCTGTGGTCACAACCCATAACAGCCTAAGTCTGTTTTTCAATATTTTCAGTACAGGAGTTTAAAGTTTTGAATCTTCACTGAAAATCAGGAGAAGGTTTTTTTTGGAAAACTTTGCTACAGATTGCAAGGAAACGAATTTCTTTACTTAGTTGTTAACAAAAAATAGTTGTTTATTCTCGCAGTTAAAAGATATTATCGAAAAAGACACTTAGGCTCTTATGAATTGTTGAACGAAAGAAAGTCAAAAAGTTCAAGTTGAGTTAGGCTATTATTCCAGATTAAATAAAAAACTTTAAGTTTGGAGAAAGACCTTAACTCAATTTATGTTTATCAAAAAACGAAATTGTAATTCGGAATAAGAGCTTAACTCAAGTTAGGCAAATAAAATTGTTTCTTTATTTTTTTGGATTAACGACTTAAGTTGATTTAGGCAATGATGAAAAAATAATGTTTATGTTTGTTGTAATCCTAAATTGACTTAGGCAGTTATGCCAAAACCGTCATTTAGAAAAATAACTTAAGCTATTAGGTTTTTTAGGATTAATTGTCTTCCTAGAAGAGATACAAACATGAAAAATTTAGAGCAAATAAATTTAGATACGCTGAATACGATGGTGCTAATAACTCAATTGTGTCCTAACTCGAGTTAGGCTGTTACGGGTTGTGACCACAGATATTTGCAGGAAATCGTTATTATGGAAACTTTTGAAATATGCGCAATTTTGAAATGGCATTAGATGGCAACATGCGTTTTAATGACACAAACTATAATAAATTATAAGAAACATATTCTCGCTTGTATTATTATTTAGGGATATTATATAATTTGGCAAAAAAAATTGCTATATTTCCAAATAGCATTTGTGAGCTATACGGGAATCTTGCTGCACATCTACGTAAGGACAACTATAATTTTTTTCCTTATGAGCACAGAAATTATATTTTATACATTAAGTGAAGAAAAAAATAAACAATTTTTTAAGTTAAAACCACTATATTTTTCAAAATTTTCAAAAAAAAATATACGTTACCACATGTAACAAATTTCACTTGTGTCATTTTAAAAGCTTCTTTCCACATTAGAAATAATTTCAATTTTTCCCCTACTTCTGCTTTATTTTCAGATCTTTATGTAACTAAAATACCACACAGAAGATGACTTTATTTGGCTGACTACTAGCTACCGTGATTCGGTAGAAAATTACATCTTTTTTGGTATGCGGCGCAGCAACAGCAATAAGAGTAATATAATCAATCTGTTGATGCACCCACTGCTGCATACGCCCAAAGATGCTGCCCACGCAACGTATACATTTAAGTTGAGAAGTAACTAAACGATAACTAAAATATATTCAAAACGAACTAGACTTGCAATTCCAAATTAAATACATATGTCACTGTAGGTTTGCTGTAGAGTAGATCAAACTGCTAAGCAAAAACGATAGAATTGGATGAAAAGAGAGAGGGAATGTATAAATTCCGAAAGTACATTGTGCATTATTTGATAAGAAATGAGAGCGAAACGTATCATTAAGGATAAACGTAAACGAAACGTGCTATTTTATGTAGAAATATGGATAATTATTAAAACTGTTGTAACAATAAATATCACTTACTGTCTTAATATCATAACAGAACGACGATAACAGCAAACTATTGCCAAATTTGTAATTTTAATTTCGATATTTGTATATTTTTCCATTGTTTTCGTTTTCTAATTTCAATCAAGAACCGTAAATGTAATTTCAACTAATCTAGGAACATTTGAATATTGCTATGTAATAATTTAAACAAAGTATGTAAATCTTTCTAATTGAAATGTGATTCAAGCGATTTTAAACAAAGTTTTCTTGCAACTATTAAAATTTCTTTACAATCAAAAAAAAAAAAAAAAAAATATATATATATATATATATAGAAGAAAGAAAACAATACCAAATGAAGAAAAGAAAACAAAACAACTATAGATATGAAAAAGTGCCATTAGGATTTTAGTCTTTCGAAAAATCAAACTTTGTTTGCCACTACATCACAAAAAAATACCTGTTAACAGTCTATACATTCCTGTGTGAATATCAACAGCACGATACGAATGCATTTTTGTATAGAATGCCATGGCACTCTTTAAGCAGGGTAACAACAAAATAGATCTTATCTAAATTTAATAAAACTTATGATATTTCACCTACATCGAATGGCTGCTATTGCAGCAGTCATTGCAGTGGTGCCAAACATAACAGTAATCTATCGCATCGTAGTAATTTTCCAAATCTATAGTTGAGGTACTTGCTAGAAAAGTGAATAAAGGCCGACCGGCCGCATCATACACCGTGAGTATAATGCATCGGTAGGCATTACCAATTAAAATGTTCACTCTAAGATAGTATTTTTTTTATACAAATTTTCTGGTATTAGTTAAAATATTTATAATGCAATTTTTAGTATTAATGATATCAACCGATAAAAGTAGACTGTAATTTTTCTTCCCTCTTCAAATGAATGTTGTAAAGTATGAGTATTTTCTTCTTGAACCATAAAGAAAGCTTTTTCAAAAAGAAGGTAGCGTATAGAAGTAATATGTAAGCCAAAACGCACAATTATTAATACATTTTTTCAATAAAATATAATTAGTAAAATGCCAATTTTTTACGATGCAAAGTATGTAGTTAAAATGTTCAAATGGCAATGTGAAATGGCAGATAATGATTATCTTCTATTCATATTAAATTACAGTTTTTTGAACGATAAATTAGCAGTAACTGAAAACAGTTTTAAAGTGCCCTGTATAAATATATAAATCATGATGAAAATTAATTACAAGAATATTTGGCTTTATTCAAATACGTAGTTATTCACTAATATGATTTTAAGTGCATACTATACATATGTGTAATATATAGTTAATTTTTACCAAGTATAATATAACTTTTTAAACGAAAATTTTCCCGAAAATTTATTAGCAACGAAATGATGTTCTAAAATGACAGTATTGTTACTGACTTTTAATCAAATTAAACATACTAACAACATACATATATATGAAATATAAATTAGTTTGAAAGGTATATTTCTCCTCCACCTTACTTGATTGACATACGACGATGATTCATTCTTCAATCCAAACGTTCAACTTGAGAAGCTACAATGGTTCTTATGGTCATATCTTTGGATAAAGAAAAATACTTAAGTCTGTTGAAAGAAAAATATCTGTATTAATTAAAAATATTCCGATTATATTTACTATAAATAAAAGTAACACAAATAAATTGAAAAGCAAGTCTTTAATATAAAATTTAAACCCACATCATTTTGAGAGCAAATATTCTTTCATATATTATCAATACAATAGTATATTAGTTTTATATTCTTCTAGTTATATTTTATTCTAGTTTTTATTTTATACACATTTTATTATTTACATATACAAAATTGTAAGATTTAAGCACTTTTTTGTTAAATATATTCGTTATTTTTAATTGCTTTAATGTCTTTATGATTTCAAGTCCATACATCTTCTCTGTATTTTCCAGAAGATTTAAACTCCTTAAGTATTTGCAAACTTTCCGCTTCAGATACATTTAAATGTTCCTCCAGGACATTTGCAATCGTTTTTTCTATACGTTTTGAGATTAGTCCACCATCGGCACAGACAAATAATATGGTTTTGGGTTGCATCAAGAATTCAACAAATTCTCTAGAACATTTGACTACAATGTCTTGTACATATTGACATTTCGTCGGGGATAATGCTCGAGAATAGGCTTCGTCAAATTTATTAAGAACGCCCGTCAATTGCCATTGTATAAGTTGGTCTCTGTATAAAATAGCTGCTTCCGAAGTTGCCCCCACAAACAACCATGTTTGGCCAGGTTTGCTTTTAAATTCATGTACTGTTTGCTGCTGTTTGTGCTGTAAAAACCCCAAAAATGGAGCCAATCCAGTTCCAACGGCAATTAGTATTTGATTATTTAAAACATCCTCATTAGTATATCGAAATAAACTTGGTTCCCTGAAATAGAATAGAATGAATGGATTATTTTCTTTTGCCTTATCCGCCATCATTCTTGTGGTGATGCCAGGTTTCTCGTCTAGTATAGAGAAAATTATCTTCAATTCCTTTGAGTTCGCCAGTGGACTATTTGCTATGGAATAGGGTCTTGGAAGTAGCCTGCCAAAGTGTTCTATTATCAAGCTGACTGGAGGTTTGCAAGACGGACACAACTTCAATATATCGATTATCGTAAATCCTTTGACCATTATAAGGTCATTGTAAAACGCTGAAGCTTCTTTCGATGATAGACATTGTAGAAATGCCCTTTCCTCGTTCTCTGAACAGTAAATAGCCAAACTGCTCAAAACATGTTTCTTTAACACGGTTTTTATGTTAAGGCATTCGAGTATTATTTCCCTGAGGGTTGTGATAGATGGTATGTGAACCGGAATTTTTGCATTTTTCTTTGTACTAAGTGGGTTAACTTCAACTCGACATCTTACATCAGCTTTGTCATCTAAATCTAATAGATGTAGCAAATCTGAGGTATCGTTTTTACAATTAGTTGGCAAAATACCAATTGTGTCTCCAGGTTGCCATTGGAACTCAGTCTCCAGTTCTTGAAGGTCTAACACAATTTCCATAATTCTTTTACAATTCTGTCCATCACCGTTGGCTTCTAACAAGGTTCGAGAAGCTTTTATGGAGACGTTTTTCAATTGAGAACGAGCAAACGGAAAAGCCAAACCACTGCATTGTTGTTGACTGTGCTTATTTGTTTTCGGTATCTTAAGAAGGAAAAAAGTAAGTATACTGTTATTATATATAATGGGATAAGAGGCCATTTTTGTAATCAAAAGTGCAACTTTTTAAGTTTTGCGCGAAGAGTTTTCCGCATTTGAGCGTTACTCGTATACATTTACACCCTATCTTTTCTTTTTCTTTATAAGTGAGGTTTAAACCCTGACCATTCACCTTCAAATAATTATCTTAAGGACTACTCTTTTATTCTTCAAAAGCAATATCTCCGAATCAAAGGCAAAAAACAAAATCATAAGACAAATAAAAAACAAATAAATTGGAGTTAATATCAGAAAACTTGTGAAACGTCTCAATATTTATCTCTTTAATTTTTCATCTCTTCAATATTTGTCTCTTCTCCATATTTGAGAATAAAAATTATAAAAAAAACTACGGCGAAATCCGATGGACATTGTTTTTTTTTTTTTTTTTGAAGAAGAAGAGGACTGCATGACTTGTGACACATAAAAATTGTTTTTATTTACAAAATAATATTTCTACGAGATTCTTTTAATACAAGACAAGGCGGGCCGCTTTTATGCAGCATCTGATGAGGGAAAGTGTCTTAAGAGACACTTTTCGTATAGAAAAAGTGTATGAAGAGACGCTTTTCGTATAGAAAAAGTGT
>JAHXMU010000439.1:572541-596589 GCA_019455685.1 Philornis downsi
GTATAGAAAAAGTGTATGAAGAGACGCTTTTCGTATAGAAAAAGTGTCTAAAGAGACTTTTCTGTATGAAAAGTGGACACAATGCTTTATGATCATAGTATATTCAGGTATGTTCCAAAAAAGTAGTGGAATTAAAATAAATTACGATTTGAAAAGTTAAAATTTTGTTTTGGATGTTCTGCAAGTGAAGTGGTTTGTTATTTCATTTTCTCATATGAAATGCAGTTCGAAAACAGAAATTGTAAACAGCTGATATTGACTTGAAAATAAAATGTAGTTATTAAAATTACTATTTGTGATTTTTTGTGCATAAAATTAAAGGATAAATAAATAATAAGGACAAATAAATAAATAAAGGATAAATAAATAATGAATGCGGTGTTAGTGTCCACTATATACCAAACCAATGAATACGCAAGAGCAAAATTACAAAGGCGAATTTTGCGGGATCACTCAAATCCTCTGGATATAGGCGACACTACGTAAGTACACACATGTACATATGTACTTAAGTACATTCAATATACTTTTAATAAAAACTATTAGGTTTTTACAAAATTATCGCATCAACAAAGATGCATTTCGTAACATTTCACATAGCATAAAATTGAGACTGCCCAAGTCATCCATTCCGGCAAAACTACAGCTTGCTGCCAGATTAAGATTTTTAGCAGAAGGAGGATTTCAACGAGGGGTCGGAAAAGACACTAATGTGGCCTTAGCCCGGAGCACAACCTGTAAAATTTTAAATCGAGTGCTTATTGTTCTAGAAAAATATATTTGTACTAGGTGGATTAAATTTAAAATGACAATTGATGAACAAAATTTGTCTAAGCGCCACTTCATGCAAAAATTTGGTATTCCCGGTGTAGTAGGATGCATTGATGGAACTCACGTGGAAATTACTAAGCCGCAAAAAGATTCCACAATTCTTCAAATTTTACATGGTCCCCTTTTTCCAGGTCTGGATTGTTTGCATTCTTGTGTTTTCCCCTTCAAACAAGGAAAATTTTTATTCAACCAAAGGAATCTGACCACTTTTATTTATTATACTTACATGTTTACTTGCAAAAATGTTTGTTTCACAATAAAATTTCAAAGTATTTTTAAACCACTTCTTTTTGTCTAAAAGTAGTTTCTAGAACAATGCAATTCACTACGATTTCATGTTCGAAAACAAAACAGAAATGAAAAGTAAAATTCAGAACACCCAAGTGTCAAATTGAAGTGATTTCAAACTACTTTTACTTCAAAGTAGAATCTAGAACATACCTGATTAACTTAATTTATTTTCATTCACGATTGCAATTTTAAGCCTTAAGGCCGTAAGGTATATAAATATTTTTTGACATATAGATCGAAACGGACATATATTTTTTTTCTCAATTTGTACATATATTCATGTTGACACAAGCATTTGATTTCCCGTCTGAGAAAAAACCCAATGTTGGTTTATAATCGAGCCAACTCTTAACACGCTATAATTGCACACTAGTCTATTGTGAAAATGTGGTGATACGAATAGTGGGAAGTAAATCAACAAAATACATACTTCGACTCCATCGTCGAATAACACTTCCAATGTAGGCGTCAACGCTTTCGATGCGGTGTATTTTTCTAATATAAAATCCTTTATATTTATGTTATATTCTAACGGTATGCTTGGCATTGTGCGACAAATTCAATATCCCACTATGAGGGATGTGTGGAGTGCAGCATAAATAATTTGAGTATTTTCTTTCACTGCTCATGACTCATTGACGAAACAGCTGACATTAAAACATTATATTTGGTGAAACCGATAACAGTTTTAGAAGCGATAACTTGCCTTTAAAGTAATACAACACTCATCGCAATTTGTCATTCGACTGTTGTTCTGATCTTAAGTACACTGCAGGGGAACGCAAGGTTCTTTCCAATTATTGTCAGCATGCCTCAAATCACAGAACTCGTAAGTAGTGACGAGGAGTATCAAGATGCGGTTAATGAGGAATCAGCCACAACTATTCAACCCAAGGAAGACACGACAACCCCACAATGTAGTGCAAGTGATCCCAACCACGCCATAGTGGAGGAAATAATCAAACAACAAACGAATTTGTATCTCGGTGATGACGACTGCCCGAAGAAAACATCCAGCGAAAAGGATGACGATAAAAAGCCTACTTCCAGTCCAGAATACATACATGACGAAGTTGACGAGGAGGCTTTAAAGGAGAAAGAAAAATCATTGACGCCAGAAGAACTGGAGGCCAACAAACAGAAGGCAAACAACATGAAGCTGGAAGCCAATGAGTTCTTCAAAAATAATGAATGCGAGCAAGCCATAGACGTTTACACGCATGCCTTGCAAATCTGCCCCCTCAGTTGCAACAAAGAAAGGGCCGTCTTGTATGGAAATAGGGCAGCTGCAAAAGTTATGATAAATTCTAAGAAATCGGCTATAGATGATTGTAGTAAAGCCATTGAGCTATGGCCTGGCTATGTTAGGGCTATACTCAGGTAAGTAAGACTCGAAGCTATACTGAGTTCAATTTGTTGAAATACATTAGCTGTTTCAGGCGCGCTAAACTATATGAACAGGAGGACAAACTGGATGAAGCTTTGGCAGACTATAAACAGGTCTATGAACTTGATCCAGGTCAAAGGGAAGCTCTTGAAGCCACCGTTCGTCTGCCGCCTCTTATTAATGAGCGCAATGAGCGCCTTAAGGAAGAAATGCTGGGGAAACTCAAAGATTTGGGAAATATGATATTGAAGCCTTTTGGTTTGTCTACTTCCAATTTCCAAATGCAACAAGATCCCAGTACCGGTTCCTACTCAATTAATTTTAATCAAAATCCTAGCTAAAAAATATAGGGCGGTACGTAATGTTTGTATTTTATTCACAGGAGTTGTAAATCGTAATTTTTAAATTGTAATGGTAATAAACACCAAGTAGCTTGTGAAAGTTACTTCGGCATGAAAAATTAAATTTGAAAATTGTTGAAATATTTTAATTCTTGTTTGAATAGTCAATTTAATTTCATTTATTTATTCAAGATTGTAATTTTAAGCCTTAAGGCCAATTTGATTAAATTACAATATTACAACATATCTTCTTAATAATTCAATAACAAATGCATTATACAACTTTACAATACTAATGTTATAAAAATGTTGTGTATTTTAATAGTAGGAAAATATGATTTACAATATGAGAGTCTACTTCACTTATTAGAATTTTTCACTTTGTATGTTTTTCGTCCTAAAATACGAAATTATGACTTTAATTGGAATTTAGAGCTACTCCATAATATAACGAAAAATTTAATAACAGATTAAATGGTAAAAATTAATAACTACCAGTAAAAATTTGTCCCTTCATGGGTCTTAAGTGGCAATATAAAATGGGTTTTTACCCAAAAACAGAAACAGAATATTTGAACTCCCGATTCGTGAATCATTTCTAGAAACCGGGAATGACAAGATTGAAGAAACGCTCCATTTCGTCAATTTCCAAACAATTTGAGGAATATACCAAACATATTGGATTAAGGTACAAGTGTATAAGCTATATATGCTCAAATGAATTTCGAATGTAATATTTGTTGGAGATATTTTTTATATGAATCTGGCTTATAGGGTTAACATTGAGCTCTTGCGCAAAATTTGTTAAATTCACCGCTTACCGAAAAAAAAATTTAAGTCCACGTCTGCATATTTAAGCAAAATAAACAATATTTTCAAATGCATGGGGGCATGGAATCGTTTCTCTTGGACACGACATTTCTTCCAATTTGTGTATGCCATATTCTAGTAGGGGAATGATAAGCGAATTTCAGATATCTTATAGAAAGAATTCATGAAGTACGTTCAGATTATGTCATATGGTAAAGCCCCGCTTTTAATTTCAGATGATAGAGTGATCTATACTCAACAACACTACTACACAGGTGGTGTAACGGTTTGGATGTACTTAAAGGGATAACACACTAACTAACTGATCTGCCAATTTTGATCCAATTTGTGAACAATTCAGTTACGTTTTCAAAGGAAACCTTTACCATTTTTGTCAGAAGTGTTGAATCTGTCAGACAAATCAGTAAATATGATATCCCCGTAAAGAAGATGATTAAACTTTCCTATTAGAATGTGGTTTTATTCCCTCTTTTCCTGATATTCTCTTAAATGATAATCTTTTTCGTTACTTTTTCTTCGTTATCACCTGCTTGCGTCTTTACCTATGATATAGTAAATGCTAAGCATTTTCTAAAGATTAACAGGTTTTACTGAGTAAAAGACTTGACCCGTCTCCTTCATAATTTTATTCGTACTTTGGATATCTGCTATGGAAGTAACGTTGTAAATAAAACCTTTTATTTGGAAAAGAAAATTAATTCCCTCCTCGTTTCTCATATAATTCGCCCCCAACCTTATTGCCTACACAAACACCTCGATAGAACTACGTTAGAGGATTTTGAAATCTTAAAAAGGGTAATCTTGAAATGCGATCGAACTATTCACTTATTTTGATAAACGAATAAATCATTTTAACTCTATATTGTTTCCAATAATTTTTTACTAACAAAAAATTGAGTGGGTTAATTAAAAATTTAATAAAAAAATCTGATGCCTAAGTTTTTAATAACTTATAACAAAATCGTACAAATCCTACATGGTTACTCTGTTTGTGTAAACATTTTGCCGTCGATATAGCGTTTCATCAACTAGGTAGCAGATATCGATAACACGAAATCGGTGTCGTGAATCGAACTGGTGGCAATGCTGTTTTTTTCTTTAACACATTTATCGATAACAGTCATTAATAAGATGTCCATCGGATACTACTATTTTATACAACTTGGACTGAATCGAAAATGCGACAGCATTTAAAATTCTGCTGCCCTCCTCCCTCCCGACGACTTTACTCTGTCATTCACTAATTACTCCATTCATTGACCAGCAAGTAGCCCCTAAATGGACGTCGAATAAAAATGTCCGTAAATATAACGGTCAATGGTAAGTTTGCCAAACACTGTAAGCCACATCCACTGCTACAAGATCGTGAAAAGACCAGAAAGGAAGAATTGGAGGAGCGAAGAAAACTTCGATTATTACAGGTTTGTTGGCATTTTGTTTAGGCCCGGTTTGTAACTAATAGCCCAAAATTATTTCATGCTCCAGGTGCGTGAACAATCGAAGCAATTTGCTCAGAAGGTACGTAACGATGTCAAAGAGGCGATGCGTAAGGAAAAGCAAAAATATGAAGCAAAAAAAGCAGAGGAATTCAATTGTTGGCGCCATCACGCAATGCAACAGAATGCCAATGACTATCGGGATGCTGTATTTCAGATAGGAACTGCTCATATGGCTGCCCAAGCAGAGAATAGGGAAAGGGTAGAAAAAGATGCAAAAAAACAGTCTACATATAAAGAATTCCGCAAGCAAATAGCTGCTAGAAAACGTAACAAAGAAAATTTGCAAAAGCGCGGTCCTTGCATATGTAGCAAAGTACAAAATTGCCACAACGCTCAATCCCAGTGCACGTGCTATCAGCCGCAATTCCAGAAATATGAAGAGCCCCAAAAGAGAAAGCGCGATTCATGCTTTTCATCAAGTGACTCATCAACGGATAGCGGTGAGGATAACACTAGCCAAGAGGAAATACTAAGAGACTCATCTTCATCTTCCTGCGTTTTGCCAAGCGCTGCAACGGCCACCACCGCGGCCACGTCTTGTAATAATAGAGCCACACAAACCTCTATGATTAGCTCTTCAAAAGTTTTTCAAAAAACACCAGCTGTGTTTTTGGACGTGGAAGTGGGCAGTGAAGATTCAATAGTAATAACTGCACCAGTGGAAATTAAGGATAACCATGTGGAATATAATCGACAATACAGTAGTGTTATTCGCGTTAGCCCAAGAAAAGCAAAAAGGACTCAAGACAACAATCAGATTCAACAAACTGGATCATTATCATTATCCTCAGATCAATCCACTCATAAGCTGCAGGAAACATGCAAAAGTTTGGGTGATAGTCCCAATAAAAATAACCAACCAAAAGTGCAAGCCACACGTGAGAAACGTTTTACCTTGATATCAGATTTAGTTAAAAAGCAACAAGATCAATTGAAACTCCCAGAGAAAACATTACCCATAAGAGGGCAAATTGTTGTACCGAGTACCCAGACTTTACCTAATAAGGTGCAAGCTTCAACAACGACTCCTGCGACTCGGCCTAGTTTTCAAGCGAAGGCTCAAGCTTCACCACGAAAAGGTAGTGCCTCTTCAAAATCCTCGCAGTTTGTGGCTGAAGTGCAGAAACATCCTACAACTTCGGTATCAGCAGCTTCGGCTAACACCATGCCTTTGGGTAGCTCTAGCAGCACTACGGGACGCGTGCAATTCTATGACTATAATAGTAAATTGTGCAAAGACGGCGCATTGGCGCAAATGAATGTTAAAGTAAATCGTCAAACGGATACAATGCAGTCCACAGCAATGGAGCAAGCGGCTATAGAGATTCGCTTGGAACAGGAAAGGCAACGGGATATAATAAACAGAAAGTAAGACACCATCACTATAGAAAGCATTCCGTATAAATTTTGAAATTTACGAATTATATTGTGAATTCTGCTAATTTGAACGGCCGAAAATCTATATTTAAATATCCTCGAATATCCTTTAATCCTCTTAGGTGAAGATCGCTCCAAGAATAGTTCATTTCTTATTCGAAAAGGGTGGAAATCTACAATGTGGTTCACTGCAATATAATTCTGGGCAAACATAATTTTTAAATCATTCAAAATTTAAATAAAGTGACTAGAAGCATCTCCTACGTTTGCGAATGTGTGTAGTCACTGTATTGTCGGCAAAAGAAAAACAAATTTGTGATAACCCAAACAAAAGAAGTGCCATCCTCTTCATTTTCGTCCCCAAACAACGGAAATCAAGATTATTTCAAAGGAAATGAAATCTGATTAACGTACAAATAATACTGAAAGCGCAAGTTCTGCCATGATGATTTCCAATCTAATAAAAAATGTTTTTTTATTCACAAGAAAATTATATAAAAAACAATTACTTTTAACTCACTTTAACACATTAGCATAGAGGAAATTGAAATCATTTTTTTAAGAATTGTATTTTTTTTTTAAATCAATCGATGTTTTTACTGCTTCGCAATTTTTCCCTTCATATAATCGTTACGCAGTATAAAATGACGAAACTAGTTGAAGAAAATATATTATAGTCGGTTAATATTTCTAACAAATTAATTAACAAATTAACCTACATTCAGTAGCTGCGTTATTTCAATTGAGGATGGTATCAGACTTGATGACGTCCCTAAATAGAGTTTGGACTGCGAAAAGTTTCACCTTGACATGCACTGAATTGGCAACAGCTTCGGCTTGAAAGAAACTTTTCTCTATCGGCAGCCTTTTGTTGTTGACCATCTGTATAGCCATGACTACCTAGTTTGTCCTTAGGCAATGAAACATTTTCACTGGATTGCTTGTTTGGGATGAACATTCAAAGTCTCGGATTTATTGAACTTTCCGAGATTTGGTCCATTCTCTGGCTTCTATTCTACCAGCGCAGTTTCGTTTGGGACAATATTATGGGACGTTTGGAACGTATGGACCATATTATCTCGAATATCTTGGTCAAATTTGTCCTGATATCACCACTTATGTCCAAGCAGCACATTGCGGGCTATCATATCAGTGATGAGAGTGTCTTATAACATTTGTATAGTATTAATTGGTCATTCTGTATTGCCGGCTCTAATATGATTTGTTTATTCTGTTATTTAAGTACTTTTCAGGCAAGCTTTCAAGACAGATTTAGTATTTTCCCATCAGCGAGCTCTTTCGACAACTATTCGTTAGTCATATGGATTTTCGTATACTTTTGTGAATTTTATCTCATTCATTTTTAAATTAATTCCTATAAAAATGAAACGTATAAAACTACAAAACCCTAGATTCAACATAATACCCTCTCTTTGTCCCTTCAGCAAACAAATAGAGGAACGCGGACAAAAGGCCTTAGAGCGCGAACAAGTTCGCAGGGACTGCAATGAACTTACTGAAAAGTTAGAGGCTCTGACTCGACAATATCCAGGACAAGTCCCAACGAATGTAAGCAAACTAAAACCTCTTTGTTTTCTGAAATCACCTCATAATTCTATCCTTTTCAGGAAAACACGCCGCACATCTATGCCGACAAGCAACTACGTAAGGAGAGTAAAATGAATACGGCCGTAGAGAAAATTTTAAGTAGACCTAATATCATAACATGCTCAGAAGTGAATCAGAGGGAAGTAGAGCAAGGCGGCGATACCACGACGAAACCGCTAAACATGAAGCGCCTATTAAATGAAGTAAATGTAGGCGTCGCCGCAAACTCTCCACATTTGCCCACTCAAGACGTTTCCAGTGACAGTTGTTGCTCTATATTGTTGGGCTATGTTGATGATCAAAGCCGTCAAGTTAGAAGGGACTTGGAACAATGGCCTCCAAATGAGGGGAATGAAAAACAAACACGTCTTCGTAATCTTTTGAAACGTTTGGACCAGATGCGTGAAACCCTTGTACAGGAATTAAAAAATGGTCAAAACGATGGGAAGGAGAAACCTAAATCCACTTCCAATGATGAAAATTATAACAGTCTCATTGATACGATAAGTAAATGCCGTCAAGAACGGGAGGATATTATGATAGACAACATAGTTTGCCAGCCAAGCGAAAAAGTAGTAAATGGAGTCCAAAAACGCCATGGACGAGAGAAGCGAAATGAAATTCAAACTAAAGCAAAACAGCAAAACCGCCAAAAGGTTTCAAGACCTTTAGATGAGAGGGAGAAGGAGCTGCTACAAAAAGAAGCCATACTGGAGAAGAAATTACGAGAATTCTATGAGCTGCAAAAGCATACGCAAAAAGCACAGAAAGCCTCCAAAGAGAAACAGAAATTTACAAATTCTGAAGAACAGTCGGAAAGAATGGACACCGATACAAGCGAAGACAAAGAGAACATAAATTGTTCTTCTTTGGAAAAGCCGGTAGAAATTGTTATCACTGTTAAAGGAGATAAAAAATGCATAACATTTCCAGGGAAGTCGAAACGAAAAACACCTGTCAAAAAGAAACTAGCTACGCTAATTAGAAGTCCTCAGCCATCCAAAAAGTTAACGCCAAAAAAGAAAGTATCTGTCGATAAACATATTCCTGCCAAAGTATTAGGACGACAAAATTCTTATGACTCAAATTCCACCTCCTACATGAGTTTACCGCCACAAATTCCTAACGAGTTGGGAGCTATGTTGGATCAACAAGAAAGACCTCACTCGACCACAGATGACGCACAAGCATCTTTGGAACGTGACAATGGCAAGGAAAATAATAAGCATGGTTATAAAAAGCCAGTTCCACACATAAACCCCTTAGTTGCTCAATACGTTCAAAGACTTTTGGGTATGTCTCGCCAAGCTGTGCAACGTTTAGGCGTAAGTTCCTCCGATATTGATACACCTGGTTCCTCACTCATCAATACAACGGACAATGCGTTCGGTCAGGATTCGATGATTTCTGATGAGCGTCTAGCATGTGTAGAGAGTTTCATGGAGGAGAATCGTAGCTTTATTAAGGATCTGGAACAGTCTTTGAGGGCACAAAATAACTCCACATTAGAAAATAGCATGAAAGCGTTCGATGACATTTGGCGCAAACGTTTAAAACAAAAAAGGAATCAAGTAACGATCCCAAAAACCAGATGTAAATCAACAACTGACCAGGCACATGGAAGCCAAACTAAACTAACAAGTCCTAAGCGAGCCAAAGAAACGCCAACTAAAGAAAAAATCAAGGAAATACCCGACAAAGAGAAAATATATAATAAACGGTTACATTTAAATCTTAATAGGCAGTCGACAAAAGTATCGCCGCCTACCATCTTAAGTGCAAAAAAATCTACAAAGATCTGTGTTCAGTTATCTGAAAGTAGTCCCGAAATGTTGGCAGAAAAGCGACTTGAACATCGTCGCCCTGCAGAGAAGTCCCACAAATCAGTAGGCACTAGAAGCTCTGAAGATTTAAATAAATCTGAGCAGCATTCTCAAATAGCCCGTTATGCCCAACTAACCGAGAATTGCACTCAACGCATTGCCGAACTTACCCAGTTGATTAATCGTGTGCGGCAGGAAAAACAACGGTTGCTGGAGGTCACCCTTAGTTCTGTGAGTGATAATGGCCGTCAATCCACAGAATATCTTGAACTACCCAATGGCAAGAGCCACACATCAAATGAACCCGAAACAAGTGTGACCAGCAGTTCTTCAGATGATGCAACGAAAAATAAAGCAGCTTCCTCATTGGTAATAAATAGTCATCAAGTGTCAACTTTATCAGCTTTGGACAAGAATCGCCACATGACAGCAAGTCAAGATAGTGGAATAGCCGAGTCAAGACCCATAACGGCTCAAGAGAATCGCCCAGATATAGAACCAATATCGCACACCTCAATTGAATCACAGGGTGGCAGCTTAGCACTTCAGCGTAAAATGAAACCTCCACCTACATTGAGAAGGTTTAGTCCCCAATTGCAGGAAGAAGAATTGGTACACGAATTATCGACTATCCTTGAAGTTGACACCCCGGCCAATTCACGTATTAATACCGCAGTTGGTGCAGGACAATCTTTACCCGAAGATCATAGCGAACCTACAACTCAAGCCGTGATGTTTCCTACATTTGAGGAGTATGTGCAACAATTGAAATTGGATATAACTACTTTGGATGCCGAGCAAAGCATCCAGTTACATCATGAGTTTTCACAGTATATTGCGGAATTGCAGAATAGTAAAACGAAAAGCGGAAGTAAGTAGGGTAGACAATTCAGAACACAATACTTTTGGACTAACTCTAAGGTAACATAGATCTAGTATATCCAAACACAAGATATTGCAGAGCATGTTGTTGTTATTTAATACAAAGGAAAAATTTCTATAACATTAGAATGTGTTGTGAGCTAGCTTAGAAAGTATCATTCATATGGAGAATGTGGCTGTTATTGCAGTAATTCAAAGTAGCTGAGGCGTGATAATCCTTTAGGCCGATATTTTTTATCGGATTTCGGTGGTGCATGCAATCCGCTAATCGTACGATCATTTGATGATTAAATAAGCCAATTCAGTGAGCATTAACATGTGGAATTTGATATTAGCGATAAAAAAAAAACTTTAAAATTGTTGTCGTGGATCCGCATAAAATATGTTTAAAGAAAAAGTTATATTCATCACGACCACAACATTTACACCCCGTGGCTTATTATTATGAGGTAAAAAAATACAATTTTTTCTACTCTTAGAGAGCAATGTTTTTCGAAAAAACAGGAATTATGCCAATGGACAAAACATTTTACAGAAACAGTCAGAAAAGTGTGAACTCCTAAAACGGTCACAATTCTGTCATGTTTTTGGTAGTACATAGATTCGGCTAATATTTAGATCAATTATGGTAATGATTCGTGACCGACCATAGCACGGCTATCATTCGTAGCATGATATTATTATTTTAGCTGTGCTTATCTCGATGTGTCTGATAAACAGTCCGGGTAGTTCTCAAAATGTGACGTTCAGGTTTGTCTTTGAGTTGAAGGTCCCGTTGAGTGAGCCTAAAAATAGAATGTGCGTAAGTTCATCGAATGTGAGAACCTTATTCCTGCGATGCAAGGGAATATATTGTTTTTGTTATGGCAATTCCATCGATTGCACTTTCTGCGCTCTGCATCAAGTTCATATTCGAAGCATTTTAATATGAAATCATTTTCCTCTGTCCGCACAACTTCTTGCCTATCATATCAAAGTTAAAGTGATAAACTTCCATATATTAATCTAAGAGTCCTCGTTTACATACACTTTTGACGAAATTTTGCCGTTGAATGGGTGTAATAGGCTGATATCGAAAGAGCTTATAACTTTATTGTCTATCTTCACTAAGACTTTGCAGATATTATGTTTTGCATCCAAGATTGATGATGCTGTAGATTTTCCTTTTTTCCTCAAGATGGTGGTAGCCGTTTTTGTTTCCATTGGTTTTTGCTATGTTTGTAATAATTTTTTCCACAGTCCTTGCGCAATCTGAGGATTCACATTTTGGTGTATGTAGGCAGCATGGGTTGTTATTAGCTTGAGAACTGGAAACTATTTACAAGCATTGATGTTGATTTTTGATCGACAGGCGGAATAAAATCTTGCAGCTTAAGTTACTCTGCTACACTGTTTCTACTGAGTTATTGAAGATCTCCTCCGCCCACTATAATTGTTGTTGCTGCTGTTATAGTGGGGAGGAACCATTGTGGAATTCTACCTATATATCATAACACTCCCTTCCCTTTTGCCCTACCTTCTTCTCCCACGATTAATAACAATCATCAAAAATTTGTCTTATCTCTCTTTAGAAGGTCTTCAGTACACGGAATTTCCTTCCATCGGTACTTATATGAACAATACGAAAACAGACATCGATCATGTTGATACCGTTAATGAATCATTGGCCGAAATGCGTATAAATGGCATTCAACTCCAACATTTTCCAGCTGTAAGAGAGTATGTACAACAACAATGTAGTAAAACCACCACATCGCCCCATGATGAGGCCGCATTGCTGGATACTGAAAGTTTGGAGAACATTACAGATATTCCCACAAATACGAATACCGATGATACTGCATCTCTGGACATTGAAAAAGAATTGAAACGGCGCAACATTTTGAAAAATGATTTTCGCTACACAAAATCTACACAAATATTTTCATCTACTGCCCATCAAGATGTTGAATTTTATAACGAGATCATGGCGACCGAAAGTGGAGTGGAGAAATTTTCGACTTCCGATAATACTACGACTCAATTAGACACCGATCTGAAAAGGCTGGCAGGTCAATGGCCGACGGATGGAAAAAACAAAAATAAACAGAATTATCAAGCGTTCAGCAGTACAACGACTACTTCGACAAACGTGACTAGGAAAGATAAGGAAGCAGAGGTAAGTGATCTTAGAAAATGTGATTACATTGCGCTAGTATTTGTATATGTACATCGGTTTGGCACTGAAATAAACTTAGAGATTATGTCAAGATTGAAATATGGCAAACAACAGCCAAGAAGAGTGACAGGTAATTAACGATGTCGAAGCTCTGCAACTCTTTTGAAATTAGCTATCATACTGGAGTCGATTTATTTGAAACAAGTCATGGTTTGTCAATGATTGCTGTTGTTTTTGATACTGATGTAAGATCTGGTATTTAAAAAGATATTTGTAACGGCACCAGATTTGGATTTATATTGATTTAAGTGGCTAATTGATTAAGAACTCAAATATGGGAAGGTATTTGGTTCAATTTCGATTTGGTTTAAGGCCTTTGTTTTGTTATGGTGGCCAAAAATTAGAAATTGGTGTTTAGTTTAGTCGCAGAAATGGGGTTATATAATTAATTCTACTGTTTTGGGCGGCAGATGAGAGGAAGCTGCGGCGACAATCCTGAAAATCAGCGATTTGTATCGGAATTTAATTTTATAACTCTATTTGTCCCTTTGCAGTTGTCAAAAATTGCTTCCAGGATTGGTAATAATTTTGTGAAATTCTTTTGCTAACTATCCCTCGCTAGCAGGGACTTTTGCGATGCAATTTCCGATTTTCTATTCCACATTCCAGAACAACATTTTGTCCCACTGTGGCCAAATGAAGTATTCACCGCCGATCAAGTATATCGCCGTTTTGAAAATCTTCTGTAAAATGGGGATAGTGGTATATATTTGATCGGTGGAGAACGCTCCATTTGGCCACAGTGGGACAAAATGTTGTTTTGGGATGTGGAATAGAAAATGCTAGTTAAATACGTATTTATCTTCACGCACATTATTAATTTTGGTCCCCGGCAAATACTACTAATACGGTTCAGGACACAAAGTTCAACATTTGAAAAAAAAAATGGTATTGCCGAATTAAAAATTACCGCAATGTAAGGAACTCATAATAATGGTTTCAGCTCTTGGAAGGTATTTGGGGGATAGGTAACACAAGGCAACGCAAATCTTGGACACAAGCCGTGAAGTAAAGATGTTATTTACTCCCGAAAAAACAGAGGCCTTATGGAAAGGCATAAATAAGGAAGGCTTTATTGAAGAAGACATAATTCACTTCGCAAAGTTGAGGCTTTATGAAAGGGCTTAGAAATTAGACCTGTTAAAGATCTCTGCGTTGAAGTTCTCATTTAACGCCTTCTAAAGAAGGCTTTTGAAAGGTTTTCTACTGAAAGGTTTACAAAGTTATTGCTAAACCAATTTAATTTGTATAAATGAAATTAAAGAAAAATTAAAATCCATGAATTTTAAAAAAATGTTTTCTATGTTTTCACAAAATGGAAGTTTTTATTGATATTTTTTTTTTATGTGAAAATTTCTAATTCGTTCCCTAAATCTGAAAATGTTTCAATTAAGGAAAAACATTGTGAGTTGATATTATTAATAATGATGTTGAATACAAACTTGTTTACAACTTTTATTGTTTTCCACTCACCTTCAGAAATATAGTATTTTGACAAAGCTGGAATAATTAACATCTTACCACATCATCGAGCAAGAGCAACGCTACGACTTCAGCTAAACTTGTTTCGTTATTTTTTCTCATTTTCCCGCTCATTGCTTTCATATTCAGAGACTACATTTTTGGCAAACCTGCATAAAGCATGACTGTAACTGGGCAATTGGGAAAGTCAGGCTTTTTGCTGCAGACATTTCTTTGGGAAACCATTGTCAAAAAATCCTTCATTCAACACGCCTAACAAGAGTAAGATCTTGAAAATTCCACAACTGGAATTTTCAACATTTTCAGAAAAAACCCTAACGCTATCATGTTTCACAAACGAATATGAAAATGAAAATTTTTCGGTCAAAGGAAAGTTCGAAATTTATCTTTACTGTCAAAAGACAAAGCGTGCTAAATATTTATCGCATATACAGCAAACAGTGGCAAAACAGAGAAGATATTTTAGACCCCCACATTTCGTTTTATCACAGATTTATCTAGTGCAGTTATAGATACGCCGAATAATCCGAGTAATCAAGCTTGCGGTACATTTCAAGAGGCAATGGAGAATAAAATTGGAACCGAATTATATCCGCGAATGAGTGAATTTGTCAATAATCAAGGAGTCGCGTGAAACAATGAAGAATCATTGTGGGTATGGTAGGGAAAGGGCGGCTGAAGGGTAAAGTCTTCCTTCTGAGTGGTGTGTTGTGCTGTGAAGTAGTGATTGTTAGTTTACCTTATAATTGTGAAGATCGATAAGGTTACGTTGAAGGGAGTAGTTCCCCTTGGGGGACATAGCCGAACTTGAGCTGGCTGCCATGCAGCGATCCATAATATATTTACATTACATGTCTGAATGATTTCCGTTTTATACAAAATGCTACAACTACACGAATAGCCCCTTTGAAAACTATTTTGTACTTTGAGGGCTACCGTAGCCACTTTTGTCGACTTAGAGAAATACAGTCGTGCTGATATGGTCCTCCAAATTATTATTGGTCTAGAACTTTGGGCTCTTTGAACCTCGATCTATATGTATAATGGTAGGATAGCCTGGCGTCATGTCGCTCATCCCAACCTGATTTATTTTGTCCAGTGCCTGTGGATATCGTTTGATCCTTCGACCTGAAGTATGACACTATAAAACAAAATGAAAACAGAAAACTAAGATTTGGAAAAGAATTATAATATATCATTTGCTAAAAGTTAACGTTTGCACTTTATTTTGTTCTAAAAATTATTTTCGTTTTTTCGAACTTTACTAATTATATTTTCTCCTCTTATTCATCTTATTTTCTAGTCTACTCCATTGGGAGGAAGTTCCAATGAATTGGGCCGTCCCCTTAATCTACATGAATTTTTCGCCCGAGAATTTCTAAAACATGTCAGCCTTTCCGGCTCAACCAATTCCTCGAGCAGTGATGATTCCTTGCGCAGTCAATTCCTTTATTCACTCATTGGAACATTGACGCCGGGTACGACTGGAGCAGCTACCAGTAAATCGATCACGCTAGATCGCCAGAAAACATCCACACCTGTACCTGTATCATCACAAACACATTCCACAACAAGTAATTCTTCGCGCACTCCTAATTCACAGTTGTTTTCAGGCGAAAGCCGCATTTCATCGGTACATTTAGCTGATCGTTCAAATCGTCTACATCATACTAGTGACGAAGGAAATCGCGATCAAAGTTCGGGATAACATTTACGATTTTGAATTATATAGGTATTTTATTGTGGCAGCAAGAAAATGCAAAGGAAAACTTCGAGATGAAAGAGGTAAGAAATATTTATTGTAATTCGATGTTGGCAGAAAACGGTTCGTGCCTAATGCTCAAACAAGAATATTCAAAATTCACGATATCTCAAATTTGATATTTAATAGAGTGGTTAAACAAAACTTATTCGGATTAAAAAAAGAACCTAAATGATTTTTGGATGTATTCCCAAGACTCGAATTGTTCAATATGTGATAGAGTTGAGCTGTTAGCAATATAATCTTAGACCCTTATTAAACTCATCTAAGCTTCTTAGCCTTAAGTGTTCGTATTTGCTCATTGACATACAAACAAACTTATTAAAATTGAAATCAAACTCTAAGATAATTTGAAATCGCTAATGTTGATAAGGTTAGCTGCATTGTAAAGATGATATTTAAATATTTGTTTTACTTGTAGCTAACACATTCGTTCAAAATTAGGAAGTGTATTTTCCAAATTTTAATATATTTTAGACGAATAAGTTGTTTGTAATTTGATTGGATGGATGATTATTAGCATTATATACAACTAAATGTCTACAAGCCGGCTTCTATCGGCCACCATTCTATTTTTTCGCCGTTTAATATTAGGCTAGATTATTAAGATTTATTTTACTATTACATTCCTTTAGACCTATCTGCTTTTTGCTATATTTTTACCATTATTATTATTCTGTCCCTATACGTGTTATTTGTTTTTCTTTAAGATTAGATTTTCATATTTTATTTAGACTAAAGTTTTAATTTTATAAATACATTTATTTTTTGATTGTGGTTTAATTAAGTAAGACCGTTTTTTTAAATGATTGTTTCTTTTCTTTCTTTTTTTGGTATCAAAATATCGGTCATAACATTATATTAAACATAGATTATGACAAAGAGAAAATATGCACTTCTATACAAAATAAAACTCATTTGTTTAAATATATTCTTAATTGTTATACAAAAGTACAGATTTTATAGTATATTCTTTACATTTAAGTACTTTTCACATAAGTACTTTACACTTTAAATTCGTATAATGATGATGTAATTTGGATTAATTCTATGTTCTATATAATAGATTTATCAAGTAATGTGATTTTATATTCATATTATGCAGCACGTTGATGATGATAAGCTTTACTGGCCATATTTTTGAGGGCTTCTGCCTCTGTTCCGGTCGCTTCAACCATTTGTCTTAAGGCACTGTTGGGATTTTTAAGTAATATATGTGGTATATCAAATTCTTTGGCTTTCCCGGCATCCATTACTAATATTCGATCGGAATCCATGACGGTTTGCAAGCGGTGAGCTACAGTTAAGACTGTACAATGTTGGAATTTAATGCGAATTGTACGTTGAATAAGAGCATCGGTCCTGGGGGAGGGAAGAACAAAGGAAATTATTTTAATTTGATAGAGAAAGTGAAATTGATAGTTTGTGGAGGTTAATTGGCATTATCAAAATTACCATTAGATTTCAAAAATAGCATTGAGGAAAAAATAAAATAACTTTATGGAATGCATAATTTTTGTGCTGCAGAATCCGTATCTGGCTTCAATATTTTAGCTAAACAACACATTTTTTTTAAGATATTCGCAATTACATTGTGTAATGGTTCTGTTTTGAGACTTTGCCACGCCCACACAAACATATTCTGCCGGTAACCATGAAAAATGTGATCTAATGGTTTAATTGAACCAAACAATTTTTAAATGGTACTAACATTTTCGAATTCCCTTTGGTTTACGAGATATAACGAATGGAAATTAAAAAATCTATTAATTTGCTCTAATTTGTTCTTACAAAAATTGGTATTGACGTTACACAATACAAAACAATATGCAAAATAACTAGCGAATATGAGCAGTAAAAGTGGTGTGTCCGATATTAGATTTTGACATCAATATGAGATTTGGAAAGAATATACAGATGGGGAGTATGTTGGTATGAATCTATAGACTTAGTTTTGCGATACGAGAGGTTAACCAAATTAGCTTTACAAAATCGAATACCATTTTTTTAACTCCCAAATACAATTTGTTTAGAAATGAGTTATGGTTTTTATAGTTACCTTACGCCAGGCAACAAAAAGTCCAAAAATAACATATTCGAAGCCGTACTCGGATTCCGAAGAAAACTAAGTATTCCTTATGGTTGGATCGTGAAGAGCATTGTTCAACCTTGGTTTGTTCTTTAGTGCAACCAGCAGATCGTCATATTTTTTTAAAAGGAACTAAATCTATTGTCGGCATAAATTTGAGGATAGGCCATAAAGGTTTGTCACAGCGTCAATGTATGATACAAATCTTGGTATCTACAAGCAATAACTTAGTTGACAAGTATAAATTTTCGTACAATAGTCGAATTACATGTCCCAATTGCAAAATATATTTGTCTTAGGGGCTTTTAAACTATTCACCTCCAAGCTCCTAAAATCCAAACTGGTTTTGTTGGAACTTATAATAGCAGCGTATTATAAACAACAATTGAATTAAAACTGGTGATGTACAAGTTAGAGGACAGTTACGGATGAAACTCAACTCATCAATGTTTTTGGGTACAAAATTTCGCTTACTGATGCCTTCTCGAGAAGAATCTCACCACATCATCAATCTTGGACACACACCTTGATATCTATAAAGGAATCGAGAAGTTGTCAATTGGAAATATTCTAACGGTAGCTGAGTTAAATAAAAAAAATGGCTCTACGGAATATCGTCTTAGCTACCTTGAAATTAATACAAGCAAAATGTGATATCTAGAAAAGGAGACAGTTGTGAGTTTCGAAAGGAATATTCCTCTTAAGAATTGTCAGCTTTAAAGCCTTCAAGCTGATACATAACAAATTCTCATATTCGTCCAGTTTACATGCATTTTTTTCGACTCATTGAACGGTATCCGTCATTTAATAACAGTTCCGAACTTCAGTTCGAAAAGTCTTTACTAGATTTGTCAATTGCTTGACATAGTCGTGATGCATTCGTGAGTCAATACATCGAGGTGATCATTTCCTACAGAAAAATGAGTTTTATGATTCGAACCAGCGATCATAAAAACGATAACCGCGAGGACTTATCATCTATCACTGTTTGTCGCAGCTATTCATTGCCAAGGACTTTTTTACCGAGAGGACCTTTAAAAAGGTGAATCATAACCATGCTCACATTCAGTGAGTTATTCCTATTCATGAGGTATTCCTATCCAATGTTACTACCTGCATCGTCCGATTATAATGAGAAAATTGATTTCAGTATTGCCTTTGAGTGCAGAATCGAGTATTTTTTGGAGCGAGTACCGAATAGAGCTGAACTTAAAAAGTAGCAAATGTATGTATCATAATACTGCTACTACGCTCGATTCCTTTTTTAAATTATGGTAAAGAAGTACTTTAGTTAAAAAGAACTCATTCACTAGCGAAGAAAACGGAATGCAATAGACAATTCAGTGCTGAAGCTTGCGTTCGTTCTGAAGTAACCATTAATTTTCTGCAATGTTTGTCTACTATTTCTCAGCTTTCAAACGCCATTTATGGTCTCCCTTTGGGTAGTAGTTCTGTGCTAATTAACCTTAATTGAACGAAAGTCCAACATTAAATTTAGCTCCTGCCTGAAGATGACAATTATCGCAATTATTCACTTCTTCGTCTTGGAGAGCCTATCGTTTCCTACTATAGATCACTTTAAGATTTTCCTTATAGAGAAAGAAGGAAAAATACGGGAGTCCTGCTCTAACATTTACCTATAAATATGTTATATTATTATTTTATTATTTTTTTTTTTAAATATACCGAAACGTTTTGTATAGAATAAAACTTAATTCCTTAAAACCCAAAAAGAAGAGGCTAAATAATATAAATATTTACTTACTGAGGATCCACATTGGCAGTTGCTTCGTCCAAAACCAATATCTTGTTATTACGCAATACAGCTCTGGCCAAACAAATCAACTGTCGTTGACCCACACTAAAATTGCTACCACGCTCGGTGACTATAAAATCTAGACCTGGAATGGAACCTTTCAATTCAACCTAAAATTATCAAAAAAGATTAAAAAGTAGTGTTGTACAGGTCATTCTAATTCATAAGTAATTCATACTCACATCCTCTAATGCTTTCCAAATTTCGGCATCCGAATATTTCTCAAATGGATCTAAATTGTAACGTATCGTTGCCGAAAACAATACTGGGTCCTGAGGTATTATTGAAATTTTTGTACGTAAAGATTCTAATTTTATCGCACCCGTCTCGATGCCATCGATTAGAATGTCACCTTCAATATAGGCCAATCGAAAAAGTGCTCCAATGAAAGATGATTTTCCTGCACCTGTGCGACCTACTATACCCACCTTCCAGGCGGGCTCAATGACCAAGTTCAAATTATTCAATACAGTTTTACCATTGGGATCGTAACGACAGTACATATTGCGGAATTCGATAAGGCCGTGAGTGGGCCAGCTAGAGGGAGGCATTTTTGATTCACAGTTTTCCTGAGTTAAATCTGTATATTGCAAAACACGTTCGACACTTGTCATTTGTTGTAATGACTCGGCCACCTGGCGTACACCATATTGCACCATGCCGGTGAGGATCATAGCTTGGGAGATGGCCAAGCCAACATTACCGCTATACGTTTCTGTGGAGTATTAAGTATTTTCATAAAGGAATTACGAATTGGAAAGAATTTTAGAAACTTACGTCCGCTTAGAACAATAAAACTGAATGTGACGGCCGTTAAAAAGCAACAACTAACAACATCCAACCACAGACCCAAAGCAGTATTTGCAGCCATTGTCAGTTGCCACACAGCGCTATGGACATCTTGCAAACTATCAAATTCTTTGGCGACAGTATCTTGAAGATTACGAGATCTTATGGTGGCGATGCCCGAAAGTGTGGCTGATAAGTGCGAGAATACAGGACTGCGATCTGAAATAAAAAAAAATCCTTTAAACAAAATATTTTATATGCGTTATATGCTTACATATTCCTTCCAAACGTTTAAGATCTTGCGATGGTCGTAAATACATTTTCAGTATCAGCATATCAATTAAAGCCACCACCATAATGGCTGTTAGTAAAATAGGATTGACTACACAGATCACAATTAATATACCAAACATAACCAAAGCAATTTGTATGAAATCCATCATGGCTTTGGGCAGAAATTCATCTATTGCTCCCATGTCTTTAGAAAATCTATTGAGTATACGTCCTGAAGGATTTTGATCGAAGAATCGCATAGTCGCATTCAGTATGGAGCAGAACATACGATCATGCAATACTTTAGAGGCATGCATGCAGATTTTGAAAAACAAGAATCCACGAAAAACTGTCATCTGTAAAAAAAATAATATAGAAAATAAAATAAATGAATGATAGCTATAGAGTAAATTTTGCAGTTGCTATTCAGGGGCAATTAAAAATACTTCCGAGGAGGATTTCGGTATTTTTTTAATACTAATGCTAAACACATTCTGATACGAAAGTCTGGGTATTTTTGACCTAAATTTACAATGAACTAAATTTCGCCTGCTAGTCTAGGAGAAAATTTTACTATTCTTTTACTATTCTGACCTATAAATGTATGTTTTACCAATTAGTAGATTCTCAATTAAACAAATTACTTGTTTCTGTAATAAAAATACATTACTATAACTTTGTGAGGAAGAGATCTGGTCCATCCGTCCATATGCCTCACTTGCAGTATTAAACCAACTGACGACCACTTTGCGAAGGAAGGAAGCCAACATCGGAGACCGTTTGTTGGCTTCTCTTTATAATAGCTTATGATCTTATTTAGCAGTTAACATCGCTCCTCTTTCTGCAGAAATCGCCCTTCATCAATGCTCCATATTTTTGGGAACTTCTTTTCTCTTTTGGTAGGTAGACAGCGAAATTTGCGTCAAGAATTGGTGGTGTGGGGTTCCCTTCGGGATCAAGAAAGAAATTTTCAGATTTTGTACTTTAAGTACAGAACACAATTTCCTAATTTTTGCAGCACGTCACATTTGTAAGAAATTTGCTATTTTGGGGGCTTCTTAATACACCAGCTGAAATATATTTCGTTGATTGTGATACAACATTCAACTTGGTCCTGCGGAAACTGAAAATAATATTCAGTTTCCTGAGACAGTCTCGGTTAAGAAGATGTCACTAAAACAAAATGCATAAAAAATCTGTTTCAGTCTAATATAATATTCTTGCCTAAATATTCTTCTCATTTTGTTCAGCATTTACTTCTTTCACAATCCGTTCAACAAACTTTCTTTCATAAAGTGCTCCATATTTAATAGCCTTAAATTGTCAGTTCTCACAGTTTTTTTTTTTTTTTTTGTTCAAACAAGATAACTTTCCGCTCTAATGGTGGAAAATTCAAACCAAGAACCAATAATTTACGTCACACTGTTGACACTAAAAATATTGAATAATAATAATTTCTAAAATCGGCACCGAACCATGAGTAGGTGTTTTCTCTATCAATAGAGTGTGGAAATTAGTTACGGGTTTTTGAATTTTGATTGAAACTCTTTTCGATATCACGTGTCCACTACATCCAGAATTTCAATATTCTACAAGCAGATAGAAATCAAATTTTAAAAAATTATGAATTTGACTCAACACCTTTACTCTAAACAGATATTTGATTGCATAATAATTGCATAATAATATCTACACTACATCCACCAAATTATATAAGTCTTTGCATACAAATATTCATTCAATTCTTACTTACAATTATTACACCTATTATCAGGGCACCATATATATACAGACATTCATTTGTCGTGAATATTGTAGTTTGATTCATTGAGCGCAGATATTCTTGTTGTGTCCAAATGTTTACAAAGTAATCGGAGCCACTGCATACCACTTGCGACATTAACATCACAAATACCATGAAGCTGAAACCCATGAATGTGCTGCCAGCTTGAAAATATTCCCGCCAAACTCTGCCGCTTACCCCACCCTCGGCTTGTTCCTCAGCTAATTGTTTGTCTTCGCCGCCATCGGGCTCTGCACTTTCCTGAAATTGGGCTAATATCTCAGTTACCGTTGAAAAAAACTATGTGAAATCTTAACTTACCGATTTCCTCGCAAATGAACTATCTAGTGTGCTACTCTTTCTATTGACGGGTTGATAACCCGTTGTTTCCTGCTGGCCATCTATATAGGGTATATCTTCGTCATCCTCATACATGGAAGTTTCTTCGGAGACATTGTTGCTGTCTTGATTTGCCACCTTTGGACGGTCCAAAAGTTTGGCAAAATCTAATTCACTCGATATCAGATCATTATATGTACCCTGACGTGACACACGACCATTTTCCATAATCACTATCCAATCGGCTTGGGTGAGAAAATGTATCTGATGTGTGACGAGTACACGGGTGGCCTTTTCGTTGGCCAAACGGCCTTTGGGACCAATAACTTGATCGAACAAGTGCCGGCCTACATGAGCATCTACAGCACTTAAGGGGTCATCGAGTAAGTAGATATTAGCGGGTTTGTAAACGGCTCGAGCTAAACTAATACGAGCCCTCTGTCCGCCGGATAGTGAAGCTCCGCGTTCACCCACAATAGACTTGTCGCCACTTTTCAACTGCTCAAAATCGGTTAATAAGGCACAACATTTGGTGACCTCTTGATAACGCTTGCGGTCGTATTTCTCGCCAAATAGAATATTATCGCGTACAGTGCCGGTGAAGAGCCAAGGTTCTTGTGCAGCGTA
>JAHXMU010000439.1:596989-608196 GCA_019455685.1 Philornis downsi
CAAACGAAACTGCCAAGGGATACCAAATAGCCGTAACCAATTGTAGAATGTTATAGTAACCAGCCATGGAGAACACCACATCTGCTGAGATCATATTGCCCATGAGGACCGCCGCTGCTATGGTTATGTATAGAGTGGAACGTTCGGTGAAAACCATTGTACTAAGATAAAAACCACGTAGATAGGAAGCATAACGTATCTGCTTGATTTCCTGCCGCCGGGCTTCCTTAACCACATTTTGGAAGGGTTTCTCCCAAGCATACATTTTAATAACCTGTATGCCCTGCACTAGTTCATTCATGATACCTACACGGGCGTCAGTTCTTTCGGCGATTTTCATACGCAGCTTGGATGCCAATTTACTCAAACCTGTTTGTACGGGTATGGTCTTTATCAACAAACCCACCACGCCTACCACAGCAGCTAAGCCAATTTTGGTCCATATCAAATAGCAAATAAAAACAGCTTGTATGGGCATAATCCATATCCAGTGGATGAATATAAAACCATAATCCAGACGATTAACGTCGTTTGACAAAAGATTTATAAGGTATCCGGCCGGTGTCTGGCCAGCAGATTTCATAGACAGGCTTATGGTCTGATGAAAATGAAGAAAATTTTATCATGAAAATGTGACTGTAAAATTATACATATATACATCTTACCTTACGATAAATTAGCGAACAACAGGCAATGCGCATGCGTGCACCCAACAGTCGTTGACGTAAATCCACATGATGTATTAGGAAACAACCGAGCAGTGTCGACACAACCAATATTGCTCCCAGGCAGTTGACATCATTCCAAATGTACTGGACGATTTCAGCAAAATTACTTTGACTGATCGCTTCCATGGAAGCATTAACGGGATTTGCTGAGCTTGATTTATCAGAAGGTGGCAAAGAGTTGAGTTTACCTAAAAATATGAAAGTTTTAGATGCGATAGATTAGTATTTTTTATAAGTTCGTAAGTCTTCCTATTCCATCACTGTTATATAAACAAAAATTACCCAACTTCTCTACGCTTAACCTGTGAGGAAATTTATGTAAGAAATGATATCAGATGCGCCACTATGTTCCCGTTGTTTGGCAATAGATGGCGTCAGCTGTCGATTGTGCCATAATCTAAACGTCATGAGCCAAGCTTAGGCATATGGTAAATGTACCGTTGACATAATAGTGATTTTCTTTTGACGTCATATTCTTTTCTTTTGTGAATATGTATGATTTCAATTGAAGAAAATGGCGGCTGAAGCTCATCGAGAGCTTCAAAACGTTTACGAAAACAACGTGTTGAGATTGGTTCCGTCGCTTGAAATATGGTGATTTCGACGTTGACGACCGTTCACGTGAAGGAAGACGGATCCGTGCCAAACTCAGGTAGGGCTTACTTCCGTATAAGGCGTTAACCGCCAAGCCATTCTCCAAGCAATTGCATGCGTTCGGAAAGACTCAAAAGCAAGAAACTTGGGTTCTTTATGAGTTGAAGTCAAGGAACGTTGAGCGTCGTTTTTTCGCCTGTGAACATCTGTTTTAGCGACAAAAAAAGGAAGTGGTTTCTTCACCGTATTGTAACGGGTTATGACAAATTGATTCATTACAGCAATCCAAAGAAAAGAAAGTCATGGAGGCTGCCCTCAATGCGACTTATTATTGGAAAAAATGGTTTGAGAGCTACTGCAGAGCCGAGGGCACGTAATCATTTCGATCATAGGTCTTCGACGTTTCAACAAGACTTGGTATCGTCTCAAAAAGCTTGTGTGGTTTTCGAACTCCCCGCTGGACTTTTCCATTTGACCCATTTTGGAGAGCAACGTGAGGACAAAAAATTTGCCAACACGAACATGTTGAAGAAAGCGATTCAATGTGGATGCGCCAAAATCCAGCAAGATCACATTCGTGTAGGCCGTAGTCACGCAAAATGTGGTCACGTCGAGTAAAAGTTAATGAATACTGATTTTTTTTTTTTTTTTGATTATTTTCACACATTTTTGTCTTAACGAATAATTTCTCACAAAAAAGTTATGATTTATTGAATAGATAGATAACACGTTGCCGGTCGGACTCTTTAAAACAAAGAAAAAGTATGAAAAAAGACTAATTTAAAAGTTAGAAGTTAATCGGTATATAATCTGGAAATATAAGATAATCGGTATGTAATAAAGGCTGCTCACAGTTTAATTGAAAACAAAATTTTACAGTAAAGTCTGAAAGTGTTGTAGAATGTGCCTTTTGTAAGAATCAGAACATAATTTAAAACTTTTTAAATGGCTTGGTAGTAAATTGTAAATTCGAGCTACTCTTACTATAAAAGCACGACCCATGAGTATGGTTATTTTAGGAATAAGAAGCTGCTTATTACGAGTGGAATGTGAAAAATTAAATGAATTAAAAAGAAATTGAGGACTACACAATCGAACAACTTTATAAAATAACAACAAAGACCTAAAATCTATATAATTTTTAAAACTACAACCCAAGAAATGCTTAACATACGGTGTTATATGAACACGACGCCTCAGTGAATACAAATATCTCATAACTGTATTAAACGCCATCTGAAATTTCCTCATCTTTTGTTTTTAGTGCCACTATATAACTCTAAACAATATAGAATACTAGGCATGATATAAGCATGAACCATTTTCTCCTCAATCGATCTGGGCAACACTAAATCAGTATAATAAAAACTTCGCAGTGAATAATTTAAACGTCGGACTACATTATCCACATGATAGTTAAAGCTTAGTTTGTTGTCTAAAACTACTCCCAAAGAATGTACACTGTGGACCACTTCAATACGTGTGCAACGATAAGATAAACTCAGGTTTAAATCATGATTAGAAAAAAGCATAGCTTTTGTTTTTGGAATGTTGTTGTTTGGAGTGGAAATAATCCACTATTTTCGATTTCCCTTTCATTTTCCCGAAAATTATCTCGCTGTTTTTGTTAAAATTTCGCTTTCCTCCATGACGTGCAACAATAAGAAATATGTTATGGTTCGTATCATCATCAACTCAATTAAACTTACTGCCTTCATCGCGGTTTTGATTAATATCGATTGCACGCACATTACGTTCATGTAAGCTCACATTCTCGCCGAGAAGGGTAATCGGTTCGTAAGCGGCTGTGATAACATTTGTGGGCTTCTGGAATTGCAGCAATAACTGAGCCAGTACGGCTGGAATAATTGATCTATGTAATTCGAGCGAAATGAAAACAAACAAACAATTAACATGAAATAATACGAAACAATTTAATTCATTTAAAACTCACTTCAAAACAATGTAAATTAAACAGATGATACCATCCACAATGGCTGAACGCCAAAACGTCTTAAGTATGGCAGTGCGCAATAATGGCTCGCGATTGTGTTGATGAGCTTTTTCAATTTCATTGTACCAGTATCTATGATATGTGCGAACATTATCATTTAAAAATAATTCAAACAGGAGATTCCATTTACCTTTCCAATTTATCACCCAGTTCTTCTGAATTATCTTCGGGCAAACATTTCGTCACATCTTCGGTATTTAAGCCTTGACGTGATCCTCTATAGAGTAACGGTATGGACCAGCCAAAAATTAATTGAGAAAATAAATTTGCAAAACGTCGTGGATTCTCTTTTTGGGGTTTCTGAGAACTGTCCATGTTGAAGAGTTACAGGTGTGAATATGGTGCACAACCTAGAAAGGAAGAATAAAGTGATATAAACGCGGTAACAAATGTTGTCTTTAGATAATATTTAATATAATGCAATGTCATGTACCTTAAATACTTATCAATATACAGTGTAACATTTATACAGCAAACCTTTTTACAACATCAATTTCTTTTGTGGCCACTTGTTCGATTTTGACATTTTTATACCGAAGCGTTTTAATTATGCGATATGGAGGTGCTGCTGTAACTGATATCACACGATAGCAACAAAAGATATGATAAGTAATTATTTATATGGAAAGATAAAGATTGTTTATATTTTAGTACAATCATTGAACTCTAACAAATGGCGCCATGTTAATATTTTGTGAATAATCATAATATTGAATGGTAGTCTTCAGATACATCATTTTAAATTTGGGAAAGATCGGATACAGTGTGGATACGAAATTGTAAAATAAGTAAAACATTGTCAGAGAGTTCACGAGACTTTTATGTGAATCTCGTCGTGCAGTCTTTACGCATCGTATGCTAAATCACAATGGACATACACATATGGTCGAAAAAATAAGTACACCTGCTTATTTTTGTTTTATGTTCAATTTTAGTTACCTTAACGGAAACTAAACATGACAATTATTTTTATTTAAATAACTTTACTATGGTAATGCCTTTAAAAGTAAGAACAAAACTGCGGCTTCCCCGTTGTTTTCATTGTGAGTTAGTTTTGTTCAGGTGTGATTTCAGTACTTGGTCAAAATAATAAGTATATTGCTCAATTCTTTAATATTTTCGCAGTCTGCTGTAGTCTTTTTGGAAAGTGTAGTTATTTTACTGTTGTTTATCTTTATTCATAACAAAATATTTTGTTAAAAACAATCAGCCATGGTTCGGAAAAGTCATTGTTTTCCGGAGAGGAGAAAAATTGTTTCAAGACTAAGAGAAAGTGGCCAAAGTCTTCGTTCTATAGCAGAAACTATGAATCGGTCGCTACTTTTTGTACAAAATGCTTTAGAGCCTAAAAGGCCGGTCGAAACTCGCGGAAGGCCCAAAAAAAAAAAACTTCGACAACAACAGATATCCGTATTGTAACGCTTGCAAAGAAGGACCCGTTTGTGTCTTCAAGAGCGATTTCAGCAGAAATTGGAAATGTAATTTCATCGCGAATGGTTTGTCGTAGACTACAAGAAGCACATTTACCACGATGGATAGCCAGAAGAGCTCCTTTGCTAAGACAAAAAAAAAAAAAAAAAAATTTTAAGACTAGATTGGCGTTTGCAAGAAGTCATTCCAATTGGTCCGGAGGAGACGGTGACAAAATGGCGAAACATTTTGTGGAGCAATGAAACAAAAATTAATGTATTTGGAAACGACTGTCTCCCTAATGTTCGACGTCCTAAGGGCAAGGAATTTCATGTTTGCTTTACAAAGAAGACGGTCAAGCGAGGGGGCGGCAATTTCATAGTCTAGGGTTGTTTCTCGTGGTATGGTGTTGGTCCGATACATCGAATTGCCGACACTATGACCACATTCCACTACAAAGATATCTTGGAAAATGCGTTGTTGAACTATGCTGTGGAAAGTATGCCTCTTAGATGGGCATTCCAGCAGGATAATGATCCGAAGCATACTTTTAAGTTGGTAAAGGATTGGTTCCGAGATAATAATGTTGCCCTTCTTGACTGGCCAAGTCAAACTCCGACTTAAATCAAATCGAAAATCTTTGGGGAGAGTTGAAACAAAGAATTGGAAAGGAGGTTCTTAAAAAAAGGTTCAGTTATGGAATTTTGTTCAAAAAACTTGGTATGAAATACCAGTAGAAACATGCAGGAAGGTTATTGCCAGCATGCCAAAAAGAGTCAACAAAATAATTGAAAATAAAGGTGGATATACCGGCTTTTAACGAAACTCAGCCAATTTAGCAGAAAAACTTAATTTTTACTTTTTTTTGCATATTTTAACTAAATGTACTTATTATTTTGTCCAATGTTTTTTGATTAATTTCTTACTTTTTGAAAAATACTGAATTTAATTTTTGTTTTTTGTTATTGTTTTAGTATTTATTTCTAATTTTAATTTCTATTTCTATTCTAATTTCTATTTCTAATGTTATAACAAAAAAAATTAGTATTTGTGTTTTCTTTTAATTTAAATAAATTTTGTACTACTACTTTTTGTACTTATTATTTTGGCCATATGTGTATCTCAATGCGATTGCCAACGCTATCTGGGAATAATTAAATGAATTTGGATTAACGATGTACAGTTGACAGTACTTTTGACAGCCAGCATTTGCAAGTACCTGACATCTCCTCCTACCGGAAGATATCAATTTAAGCATGATGCGGCTCTACTAATCTATGAATCTGTAGCACGTGGTTGCAATGCATCTTACTTTCAAGCACTTTGGCTTTTTCAATCGTTGTTATCATTGATAGGAATCCAATAGGAATCCAACATCAACTAATCAGATGGCAAGCTTAGTCCCGAGGCTTTCTGATTTCCACGCAATGGGACGGAATCTGAGATTGGTAGAAACGCTTCTACCAAAATGTGGTTTAATTCCGAATTTCTCGGGATGGGTCGTCTTGCCGTGTCTGCAGGCATTAAAGCCTTATGTAGATGGGAAGGTCGATGCTACACAGCAATCCCCAAAAAAAAAGATTTCTCACAAATTACAATGAATCTTCGTCGTTGATGAATAACTGGCGCTAAAGGTTCCAAATATGCCTGAAATATGGGCTATTAAAGATATGTATTTTGATAATTGTGAAGTATATGTTGCTCATAGAAGGCAGGGAGAGGAACATTAACGCAAATAGATCACAATCATTCAGCACAGTCTATAGACCAGAAGTTATACCATGCAGAAACATATTCGACTCAGTATTTCTTTGAAAGACTAAGGAAGAAAGTGAGCGAAAATCTAATTTCGAAGGAAGTTATTGGATTCAAAAAGTTTAAAGATGCCAAGGCAAAATTTAAAAATGATTTTTGTATTTGTTCTATTCGGCTATCATGAAAATTCTCGTTATAATTCCGAACAAATGCAGCAATGAATAACATCTAACATGGGTTTGGATCAGGAAATTTATTAGTATTTTTTCGAATAAAATAAAAGGATAAAAACGCTTTCGAAATCAGATAGTTAGTATGACAAACAGATGCCAACTTGCTGTCAAAAACGACATGCAAATCAAACTTTTATAATTTTCCGGACACATTTGAAGTTATTTAATTTTAATATTTAAACTTAAAGCTGCAAACAAATAAATTATTTCTATGTAAAGGATTTTGTCGCAATTTTTAAACAACGCTGAAGGAGGTCAATTGATCAAATCCTATCTAATTCGCGAGTATAAACACAAATACAAAGAAACTCTCCTGGAAAAAATGTTTTTTTTTGTTTGTTTCAAATAGAGGCGTTTGAATATAACCCGTTGATATTTCGACAACAGGTTTTGGTTTTTTTATGTAAAAACTAAAGAATAACATTTTTCAGAATTTTTCATTTGTGAGGAAATCGTAATTGAATCGCATTTTACAATATTTCATTGACAAAAGCGATAACGCAAAGCCAGGCGGCCGAAAATGTGAATAGTGTTTACGGCGCTGATACTGTAACATCCAACCACGCCCACATTTTAGTATCGGTAATTTTGATGTCTGTCATTTGTCTCTAAAAGGTCAATTGTCGAAAATGTTGATGGAATAATAGAATCGGTTATGTAAGCACTGGTTCTGTTGCAATAGCTCCTGGGTACATTGCGCAAAAAAACGGTTTGGAACCATTTGACTAAGGCTGGATACAAAAAAAGTTCGATGTATGTTTGCCACACGAGTTAACGCGAGAAGCCTGATGGATCGAATTTAAATCTGCGAATTGCTGGTAAATCGTAAAAAAAAAAATCGAACCATTTCTGAAATGAATGAGGATGGTTATAAAAAGCGCGTCACTTACATACATCCAGCAAAGCCATGGTCGAATAGGGGTAAGCTAGTGCAAACGGTGCTCTACCAAGATTGACAGTCGGGAAGGTTTTGCGGTGTGTTTGATGAGATTGGTTGGAAATCGTCTACTATAAACTGCTGTCCTACAGTTAAACTGTTAATACGGATCTGTACTGTCAACAGTTCCACTATCCAAAGCATACGAGCGCAATCGCCCAGAAGCGGTTAATTTTGGCTAATAGGAGAAGAATTATATTCCATTAGTACAAAGCCTGGTCATACACATCAACGCCAGACCATACTTATCGATAGTGACACGCCAGAAGTTTCGGGAGCTTGGTTGAGAGGTTCCTTTGGAACCATTTTATAGTCCGTATCTGTCGACAAGTGATTATCACCTGTTCCTGTCTATGGCGAGTGATTTTACCGGTAAATTTTTCAAGAAAAGCTTCTGAAAATCGGCTGCTCCAATTTCTTTTGCCAACGGAGACGAGGTTTTCTATGAGAGATTCATTATGATTCTACTTTCAAAATGGCAAAAAATTATCGAATGAAACGTCGCATATTTGGCTTGAATTGTACCGTTCTGGCTTTACTAAATAACACCTTTAATGTAGCGCAAAAATAGTTTTTTTTTTTCTTTTTACTACACCATATACATACATATAGTCCTGCCATATGTTCTGTTACACAATTTCCAGCGCTTATCGTTCAAAACTTCTTGCGGGAATAGAACCGTTAACTTTTTTTTCAGAACACATGCACTGATTAGTGAAGAATACTAGTCAGTTTGGTTTCAGTTTGCAATCTATTAACATGGAGTGGGGCGTTAAAGAGAATCGGGTCGGCGTAATAGCGTTGCGTAAGTGCGGAAAGAGTGCTGGCCAAATTTTCGAGTTGCTAAAACCACTCAGAATATCAAGAATATTCGTTTATCGTGCTTTTGCTCGCTTCGGCGAATTGTCTGGAGTAGAAGACAGACCAAAAAGTGGTCGCCCGCGCGTTGTTCGTACGAGTGCGGTAGTAAAGGCAGTGCGTGAAAGAATTCGGAGAAATCCCCTTATAAAGCAGAAAATCATGTGCAAGGAATTGGATATATCAATCAGATCCATGTCTAGGCTGATTCGGGATGATCTGCATGTGAATCTTCTAACTCCTCAGCTAAAAAAAATTAGGCTGGAAAAATGCAAGCGACTTTTGCTGTGGCCATGAAAACATTCTGTTTACGGATGAGAAAATTTTTACCGTGGAAGAAGTTTTCAACAAACAAAATGACAAGATTTATGCCACTTCATCTAAGGAAGCGAAACAAGTTGTTCCAAGGGTTCAACGTGGCCATCATCCTTCTTCCGTAATGGTTTGGTGGGGGGTCTCCCACCATGGTGTCACATCCCTTCATTTCTGTGAAAAGGGCGTAAAAACTGGTGCAAAGGTTTACCAAAAAGATGTGTTAGAGGGTGTTGTGAAGGGTTTGACCAATACCCTTTTCAATGGACGCAGATGGATCTTCCAACAGGACTCTGCTCCTGCGCACAAAGCTAAAACCACGCAGGAGTGGCTCAGAGTCAATATTCCTGGCTTTATAGCAGCAGAAGATTGGCCATCAGGGAGTCCAGATTTCAATCCACTGGATTATGCTTTGTGGTCAGAATTGGAGAATATGGATTGCAAGACTCCCCTCAGAAATTTGGGAAGCCTTAAAACAGCATTGACCAGAGCAGCGTCCTTGATCTCTATGGAAATCGTACGTGCTGCTATAGCCCAATGGCCACACCGTTTGAAAGCTTGTGTTAAAGCAAAAGGCGGCCATTTCGAGTGAATACAATTTTTTTAATAACCAATACTGTCTTCTAATAAATGAAATAATTTTGAATACAATATGAATATTGGTTTTTATTATCGCGTTTTATATTTGTAACAGAACATATGGCAGGACTAGGTATATACTCTTAATGTGGACAGACTAAACCGAAAACTATAAATATTTAGTTTTCTGCGATAAATTCGTACTTTTAGAGCGAAAACTATTCCGTGATTTCCGGACAATTTTACCGGGGCAATGCGCTCTAGAAATCCTGGAATTCCCGCTCTAGAAATCCTGTGACTTAACAGAAAAAATCTATTTAAAACTCATTTAATTTGTTCTAAATTGATAGTCAGATATCGCATAGCCGTTCCATGGGCAAAACTTTGCAAATGGAGCAAAAGAGTATAATATTTTTGTCTTAAGAGTGCAGTCAGTTATTATAATGCATTAATTTTACATTGATCAGGTATCGGGTAAAGCTACAAAAAGCAAAAAAAAAAAAAAAAATTAAATGCTGTAAAAAATCTGGAAGCTTACTTTGTATGTATAAAAACTGATAAATCTAATTATACGAATATGTCAACGCTCAATCTTTCGTTTCCCACAAGTTACAGTCTACAGGTTATCATTTCGATGCGTTTCCAACTTTTAGATTAAACGTTTGCGATTGCAATTTGAATCTCTAATCTGATTCACACAAAAAATCGCACGTGTGCCTTTGATGAGATGTTACAAAAGTCCGAAGACTTCGAGTAAATAAATAAATAATGAAATGCTTTTACTCCGCCCCAATACAAACGAGATTACATTAAGTTCTCTTATCACCAGACAAGTTTTAAATGCTGTTTCGTTTAGTTTTTTTTTTTCTTTTTTATTTCAATTCTATTCATAACATCTGAAAGATTAATTGAAGCTAGCATTGCTGGCTGGCCTTGCGTTTTAACCTAAATTGTAACGATTATCATATTTAGAACGCAGGCTAAAAGAACTCCATTCAACTTTGATGACAAGAGCAACGATCGAAAAATCATTATAATTCATTGTGCTGGTGGCATCTTTGAATGACGACATTTTCGAAATATTTACGTTTACATGCAAATTCGAATAGGAGATTTTCAGAAGCTTACACTTAACACATGATAAGAAAGATTTGTATTCATTCTTACGAATTGGTAGAATTTAATGAACTGTCAATGAACGAACGGTGTTTGACTTTAAATTAAAAATAAAATTTATAGGGCAGAATGTTAAAAAATTAGTTTATTTAATGTAAAGATTTATTTTAAATATTTATAAACAAATTATGATAGGCGTAAACGGTGACTGACTATGGTTCCCAACAACAAAAAAAATAAAAAATTGTTAAAAAAGAATAAATTAATATCATGATTTTGGATTCCACCCACAGGAATCTGGGAAATATAAACCAAACATAATTAAATGAATTGCATACATCAAAAGATTCCACTGTTGTAAAATTTTAAAAGTATTTTTTCTATTTAGAGACCAACATCATGAAAAGCATTTTTTCTGTATAGATCTCCATTTTCATTGTATTCAATGCATTTGTGTGCAAAATAGAAATTTTCATTGGTAATTTTCATTCTGAATTTTCTTGAGAATATCGGCTATTTTTCGCTCCCGCAATCTCGGAAAATTTCTGCTTGGATTCCTGGACTTTTTGGTTTATGAGGCATATATTTTTACATAGTACCTCGTCTAAAAGGTAAAATCACTTTTCAATTTAATTTACCCGATATGTCGAATACCAGAACCATTTTTTTTT